>PHNY01099542.1:8714-25451 GCA_003724115.2 Anethum foeniculum
TGTTTTCGAAAAAGAAGTATCTCGCAAGCAAAACTTTTAAGGTAATGGCTAGGTATCCATTGGCCTTACAAAAAGAAATTATTTTGAATACAAGGGTAACACTATATTTGCGTTACACCAACACAAATGTTTTGGCTTATTATATGGCCAGAATATTTCCGAAAGGTATTTTACAAGGATAAATATATTATATTACCTGTATCATTTCATTATGAGTACAAAACCAAACTCTGGGTTAACTATTTACAAATAGTTTCAACAATTATAAAAGTAGATATAATTTGAAATATTGTACAATTTGATTCAAATAAAGTGGTTAATACTTGATTTAAAAGCGTGCATACTAAAGATTTAAAGATTTCATGACAGTTGCATCGCAAATTTATTTCATTATATTACAGTGAGCCGTATTGCTCACTCTTGCTTATTTTTTTGATCACACAACAACAGCTAATCAAGATGGCCCGCCTCAAGCGCACAAAGCGCAAGTCCGTGGGAAACTCCCCGCGTCTACCGGCTGAGATAGTAGCTGCCATAGCCGAGGTATAGGTTATCTATAAGTGGGTCTGCCAGCTTTTGGTTATCAAGACTTACTTATTATTATAACTGTGTAATATAATGGCAAGGAACTGTAAACTGTATAATTAATCTTTTGGGTCGGTAATGACTTTAACTTGTGGATCTAAAGACTTGTGCTTATTTCAATTTCATCTCTGGGACTATAACTGTTTGTGTGTGAGTATGTTATTGTGGGGTTATGAGCATGCAAGTAGATAATTATGGTTCAAGTTAAGTGTTATGATGGAATCAAAGANCAACTCAGATCTCCAACCCCGGATCTGGGGGTGTTACACCAGGGAACTAACAAGCGAGAAACTTGACTTTGAGAAAGAAAAGGGGCCCGCTAACGAGGCATCATAGAAACATCATCTTCAACCAACCTGCACCTAGAAACAAGCCAAGCTATTGTAAATTTTGGTTAAAACCTTAATATTTTATAAGTCAGAATGGGACAATATATCTAACACATCCCTGGGTAACATCAAGGCCTCATTGGTAAGTGCTACAAGATCTCATGACAACTCTTTGACAAAAAAAAAAAACCATTGTTCAACTCTTTGACAACATGAAAAAACCAAAACCTCTGCCCACTCTACCTATCCAACCAAGGGATGGAATGGCAGAGGCCTTTGGTGTCCCCTCACAAGAGGTTATTAATCATGGCTAACAAAACAATGGAAGAAGTTTGAAAAGAACGAGCCAACGCTCTAGTAATCCTTCTGGAGCTCTTCAAGTTTGATTCTTGTACTTTTTGGGTATCAAATCTGTAGGTGGTGGGCGCATCTCTTCTTATCTTTTCTTGTATTTCTTTTTTGTAGCAATCCTTTTATTAATTTACTACTTTTTTAATTTATATATATAGTTTAGTTTTATATTTCTATAGGTTATTTATATCTATAGACAGGAATTCCAATTCGGTAATAAGTTTGTATGACCATCTAGGGACTTTCATGATCAAGGATATTTGAGATTTTTCACTTATATGAGTTTTTTCAGTACTTCTATGTTAGGGGACAACCGCGGGGGGCAGCAGTGGGGAATCTTGGACAATGGGCGAAAGCCTGATCCAACGATATCGCGTGAGTGAAGAAGGGCAATGCCGCTTGTAAAACTCTTTCGTCGAGTGCGTCAATCCAACACAAGCCCTTTTTTTAATAGTATTGAAAAAAATTCCATTTTTTTGTTTTTCCATTGTATTATTTTCTCAACATTTATATTGACAACAGTGTATCGAACAAATATAATTCATCGTGGTAAGTAGATAAATTTATTTTTGTCCGATTTGATTTTTAACTTATATTATTCAAATAATTGGATTCCATCAATCAAACATTCTTTTAAGTACAGATTGATACAGGTACCAGAACATTCTTGAAATTACCTCCAAACATTCTTGAAATTGCCTCCAAAATCTTGAATTAAAACGAGGATCCCGATCGGATACAATTGATACAGGAACCCCATGACGCATTACGATTTCTTTCAAGTACAGATGAACCAACTTGTCAAGTGAAAACCTTTCTTTGTCGGAAGAAAGTGCACTGATTTTGTCAATCTGTCGATAATGACCCAAATTGCATCGTGATTTGCTTTAGTCTGTGGAAGTCCCACTACGAAATCCATCGCAAGATGTTCCCACTTCCACTCTGGAATGTCTAAGGGTTGTAGCAATCTGCTTGGTCTTTGGTGTTTTGCTTTGACTATCTGGCACGTGTAACATTTACTTACCCATTCTGCAATCTCTCTTTTCATGTCTGGCCACCAAAAATTTTCTTTCAAGTCTCTGTACATCTTTGTGCTTTCGGGATGAATCGAGTATCTTGAGTTGTGAGCGTCTCGTAAAATTTCTTCCTTGAATTCTGCCACGTTTGGTACCCATATTCTAGAAGAAAATCTTAAAATCCCTTTATCATCTTTTCGACTTTGAGTTTCTTCTCCTGTTAAGCTTTCCATTTCGTAACTCATTATTTCCTCTTGGCATCAGCGAATCTTTACTAGTAGCTCTGGCTGGAACGTCATAGCATAGGCCATTTCTGTAGGCAATCCTAAAAAACGGATTTTAATTTCTAACTTCTCGAATTCTTCCACTAACTCTTCTGATGAGATTAACGCCTTTAACCTTTCCTTCCTGCTCAAAGCATCAGCTACGACATTAGCTTTTCCTGGATGATAATTAATGGTTCAGTCATAATCTTTAATCAACTCTATCCATCATCTTTGCCTCATGTTCAGCTCCTTCTGGGTAAAGATATACTTTAGACTCTTATGATCTGTATAAATATCACACTTTTCCTCGTACAAGTAATCCCTCCAAATCTTCAATGCGAATACTATTGCTGCTAATTCTAGATCATGAGTCGGATACTTTTGCCCGTGGGGTGTTAGCTGTCTCGAAGCATACGCAATGACCTTCTTATATTGCATTAATACGCATCCCAGTCCTTTGTGAGAAGCGTCGCTAAATATTACAAAATTCCCTTGATCATCTGGTAATGTGAGCACTAGTGTCGTCACCAATCTTTGCTTCAATTCCTGGAAACTTTCTCCATATTTGTGCCACACGAACTTTTCATTCTTTCGGGTTAGTTTTGTTAAAGGCGTGGCTATCTTGGAAAAGTCTTGAACAAACCTGCGATAATAACCTGCTAGCCCCATGAAACTTCGAACTTCTGTAGGTGTCTTCGGTCTTTCCCAGTTCATGATTGCCTCAATCTTTGTTGGATCCATTTTGATTCCTTCGTTGCTAATCACGTGCCCAAGGAATTGCACTTCCCTTAACCATAATTCGCACTTAGAAAACTAGGCATGCAACCTTTCTTTCCTCAAGGTTTCCAAAGCTATCCTTAGATGTTCTGCATGCTCTTCCTCCGTCTTGGAGTATATTAGGATGTCGTCAATGAATACAATCACAGACTTATCCAAAATATTTTTAAAAAACACTATTCATCAAGTCCATGAAAGCTGCTGGTGCGTTCGTCAATCCGAATGCCATTACCAAAAACTCGTAATGTCCGTATCTGGTTCGAAATGCTGTTTTAAGAATATCTTCTTGCTTAATCTTTAATTGATGATATCATGTTCGCAAATCAATCTTAGAAAACCATACCGCACCTTTTAGTTGGTCGAACAAATAATTGATTCTCGGCAATTGATACTTGTTCTTGATCCTTAACTTATTGAGCTATCGGTAATCGATACATAATCTCATGCTTCCATCTTTCTTCTTTACGAACAACACTGGCGCGCCCCACGGAGATACTCTTGGTCTTATCACTCCTTTTCTCTAAAAGATCTTGTAGCTGGGTAGCTAACTCTTTCATTTCCAAGGGTGCCATCCGATATGGAGCTTTCGACACTGGTTCAGTTCCCGTTCCTAAATCGATCGCAAACTCAATTTCACGATATGGAGGAAAGCCTGGAAGTTTGTCAGGAAATATGTCTGGAAATTCACATACAACTACGATTTCTTCAATTTTAGGAGTTTCCCGGTTCAGGTCCGTCACATGTGCTAAATAAGCCTCACATCCCTGGCGTAATAATCGCTTTGCTTGCATCACAGTTAGAAATTTCTTTACCTGCTTCTGTCCTCGAAATACAATATTCACATTATTCACAGTTCGTAACTTAACTTTCTTATTCCTACAATTGATTTGCATGTTATGGTCGGCCAACCAATCCATACCTAATATCACATGAAATTCTCATAACTTGAAAGGTATCAAGTTAGCACTAAAATGATGTCCTGCTATATCAATATCGCAACGAGGACAAAATTGACTGATAGTAACTCGATCCTGGTTCGCTACTTCTATAACCAATGCTTGACTTAACGCTTGGTATTCACATTTTAACTTACGAGCAAATTCTACAGAAATAAACGATCTGGTAGCCCCAGAATCAATAAGTACTTTAACATCCACAGAATTCACGAGAAGCGTACCTGCAACGACATCCGCATTCTGAACTGCATCCATCATTGTCATATTGAAAGTCCTAACCTTCGATTGATTCTGTTGTGGTGGTTGTGGTGCAGTCAACCTTAGTACATTTGCTGCTGTTGTTCCTCCTTTACAATCCTTGGCTATATGTCCTTTCTTCCCGCATCAGAAGCATGTAACCTCTGCTTTCCCTGCTTGGACTCGTTGGAATAGTGCCCCTTTTGCTTACATTTGAAACACGTATATTCAGCTTATTGCACACTCCCGCGTGCCTCTTTCCATAAGTCTTACATTCTGGTAGTGGTGGTCTGGTTGCCCTCTACTGATTTGTGATCTGGAGACGGTTTCCTGTTCCCCCATTTCCCTGCTCTGATCCTCTAAAATTCACATTTTTCTTTGCCTGGAAGTCGGGCTTCTTATTGAAACGGTTCTGAAAATTTCCTTGTCGCTGGCCCCCCTTCTTGAGTCTCAGCCTTTCTTTTCTTTACTTCCTTCTCTTTCTGTGACAACTCACTGTCTCCCTCGATAACCAATACTTTCTGAATCACTGCGGTATATGATCTTAACTCAAAAGCTGCTACTCTACTCCTAAGCCACGGCTTCAAGCCCTGCTGAAATCACTTAGCCTTCTCTTCATATGTATAAACATAATCTGGGACAAACCTGGCTAGCTCTGTGAACTTGGTTTCATACTCTGTTACACTTAGATTTTCTTGTTTCAGTTCCAGAAATTTTATCTCTAACTGGTCCTGTAAAACCCTGGGGAAATACTTGTCTAAGAACAACTCAGTGAATCTTTCCCACAAAATTACACCCTCGGGTTCTAGTGCTTTCTTCGATTCCCACCAATAATTAGCCTCTCCCTTGAGAAAGTAAGTTGCAAATTCTGTTTTCTGGTCATCACCTGCCCTAGCCAATCTCAGTACCTTTTCCACTTTTAACCATGCTCTGGCCTCAATTGGATCTGCCACCCCCCTAAATTCTGGTGGGTTTAACTCCTGAAAAGATTTGAACGTTACAACAGGAACTTGTTGCTGCTGCTGCTGTTGCTATTGTTGCTGCTGAGTCAATAAGGACATTTTTTGTTGCATAAGCGCTAACATTTGCGCTATAGCTGGGTATGTTTGAACCCCGACATTTACATTCCTAGCTGGCACTCTTCGTCTAGGAGGCATGATTCTGAGGATAAACAAGCAATTTATTTAGCAATTTGCAGAGCATTATCGAAAATTTAATAACTTATGTAATGACATGTATTGAATGCATGCTATTAAAGAAATATCTTTCTTTTCTTTTTCTTTTTTGCAACATCACTAAATAATTTTGCTTGTTGCCCCTCAGATCAATGCCAACATAATCGAAATAAAATAAAGATGACAAGACTATAAAATCTAAACCACGCCACAACTGAAAAGTAAAGATAAAGAACGAGTCCTGCAAAATATTCATCTAATATATATGGCATCTTTGTACAAGCGTTAAATGCTTCCAAACTACACGACTGAAGCAAAGAAAATCACAATAACTAGCTATAGCCTCGGCTCGGGTAGGGTAACTATGAACACCAAAAAGGCCCCACAACTACTACAACAAACCTACAAACCAACTCAAACTACTAGCAACCATACTCAGACTAACCACGACTCGTGGCTTTACATACACACTACACACCTATAAAACAAAGAAACGGAATAACCACTACAATACAACTGTTAATCCCGTCCCATAAAACGATCCCAACTCAATCTGCTACTCCCAACCAGCAAGACGTCGGAGCTCCGTCACAATAGCTCGAGCAATACGAACAGCTCTACGAAAATTAGGGCATCCATCTGTAGCGGCAACTAATGCATCTAGCTCCTGAGTAGCGGCCTCTTCTATGTCTCTCACACCTGCCACAAGAGCTGTGGTGGCGGTGGGTGAACTCCCACCACGGTTCCACGCCCAATCCTCTAGAATATCCCACAGCAGTGCGTTCTGACCCCTCAGCGACTCTACCACACTAAGAACCTCATTATGCCTGGCCTGCGGGACTATTCGTGGCTCCCCGATCTGAGCCCTCGATGTAGCCTCTCCCCCTCTAAACACCTTATCCATCAACCTATGAACCCTAGCCTCGCCCTGCTCCATCAGCTGCCAGGCGTGCTGTACAACCTGCAAGGGTGGTGCTGGTGGTGGCACCTGCCCCCTCACCTCCTGGGGATCATACTCAGCAGTAGACTCATCTGGTCCTGCCATCATTAGATCTAGCTCTCCGCCAATCGGGGGTAACTCTAGTATCGTCTCAGGGTCCTTATCCAGGTCTTCCTCAATCATCTGAGGTGGGGAAAGGGGTAAGTTTAGGTCAATCGGGTGTGCTGGCATCTCGCCATGGGGTCCTGACCTCTGGGAACTCTCCATCTGAAACAATTGTAATAATATATAATCACACATCTACTATCAATCTCAACACAGTTTTAACTCCGCAGTCAAAACCAACTCGATACTCTCCACTCAAACTCTGTATGAGTTCGCGGAACGTCAATCCTATCTTATGTGATCTACCTATCTTATCTTAGACTATACTTAGCTTGTTTCAGGGACCAATAACCTGTAGCTCTGATACCAACCTGTGACGCCCCCCAAATCCGGGGTCTAGATTTGGGAGTCACGAACCAAATACCACAACAAATCAACTTGTATAAACAAATATAAATATGCAACTGACCCCTTTACCTGCTGACGGATTGGAAGACCATTATCTAGATGTCCGGAAATCAACATGTTAAATTGTGAATTTTCCAAAAATGCAAAAATATAAAGTATTTGAAAGACCATTTAATTTATAAAAATAAAAATGCTTATTTTGTGGGCCTCGGAGTCCCGATAGGGGCCCGAATCGTTAATTTTTCACAAAATGAAATATTTCCTAAATTATCTAGATGTCCCGAAAACAATTACTATAAACGCCATTTTACACAAAACAAGTTCAAATACTCGATTCGATATATTTGTTATTGAAAATGACTTTAAATAACATAATATTAATTATAAACACATTTAACACACAACAAAATATTCATAAAATATCTGGAACCGTACCTGATCATATCCAGCACGTAACACATAACAGGTAAAGTCAAAATAGATTGCACCAAGATAAACACACATAATTTTTCATTTAATAAAATATAAAACAGTCACAATTTCCCGGGTCTTACATACAAGCTCTATGGTAGTCTTACCGATTGTCTTACAAGCGTACAGATAGTCTTTCAAGCTTAAAAATCAGGGTTTAACACTACAAATTAAGCACTTCAATCCTTTTCAATCAACAATTGATAGAGCAGCCTTCAAGCATTAAATATACATACATATACATACAGGGAGCTAGAGATCTACAATTGGAGCATTAAAGGAGCAAGATAGAGAGCATTAAATTTTTAGATCTACTTGAGTATTGTACCTAAAATTTATTTATTTCTTCTTGTAATTTTTCTAGCGGATCTTTATCCCTAGTACATATCACGACTTGCATTTTTGGCAATCATAGCACAATATTTAAGACTTTCAATTTAAGAGATTTATTTCTTAAGAATCGAGTGGATTAAATTATTCTGAGATATACCAACAAAGTCTTGCATATAGATACACTCATTTAAATAGCCTCTTCATTTGTATTGCTTATCATTTATAAGAGATATTTTTATTTTAGAGTGATAGGTTGCATTTAATCTTTTGTATTCTTTGTTGTAAGCAAAACCTTCGAGGTTTATTTTCTTAATATAAGAATTTAACCCCGAATCTCTTGGTATTTGTATTTTTTGTTTTATATTTTCATATTCCGCTGCATGAACTCGAAAAACGAACACAAATACATTCATCCTCCTCTGTATTTGACCAATGGATCTAACAATATGTTTTCATGTATTGGTACTTAAGTGCATTTCTTTTGGCAACTGGTTGGGATCGTCATATTTCCCATCCTTAAAACTCTTCTCTGGATGCTCAGACTTTGGATCTTTTGTATGCAGCTTATGACAGTTTTGAAATGAAAAATACTCTTATTTACCTTCCTACTCTTGTTGTTACAAACTCGCACATCGGAAGGTTATAAAATTCAGTGCATTTCAAGCATAGTTTCACATCAAAATAATCTCGTTATACCATTACATACTCGATTTTACATCAACATCTCAGCTATCACTTCCTAATCTTGTTTAAAAACTGATTAAAATCATCACCACAAGCAATATGAGAAGAATGTTGGACATAGGCCATGAACACAATCTAGATTTCGGTAAAATAACTTGTTCCAATGCCAACTCAAGGCAGCTTTTTCTTCTTCCTATTTGTTGATCCTTCGAATCAAATCCGGGATAATAACCTGAGCTCTACCATATACAGGCTCTTATGACCATAAAAAGGATAAGTTGTACCTAGGGTCACTACAAGCCATGAAACGCCTTACTAGATCAGCTTGAGTCCAAGATGTTTGTTGGACAAGTCAATTGCCACATACACACCTATATCCCATATTATGCCTTGTAAATTCGCTTGTGACATGAAAAAATTTCAAACTTTATATTCTTGAAGGATACGACTATATATATGTATAAATTACAATAATATATCTGTATAAATTGTAATACAACCCTTGCAAGTTGAAAGGATCATTTTACCCTTTTAAAAAAATAAGGTGAACAGTCAAATTTAACGGACTACCATTGAAAGGGTCTAAAGTGTAACGGGATTGAAAGTCAGGGGATGTAATTTAATGCCCGTTTGGGAAATCTTAAAATAAGTAACTTATGACTTAAAATGAATAAGTAACTTATAAGTGATAAGTAGATGAATAATTATAAGTCATATAAGTGTTTGGATGATTATACTTATAAGTCAATTTTTTAAAACTTAAATGAACTAAAATAAGCAATTTTTTAAATATAATTATCTTGATTCGTGAATTTAAATTCTATTAACATTTAAAAACTAAAATTAATAAAAACGAAAAATCAAAATAAGTTGGGAAAAAGTACGTCACTGCTAACACTCAACTTATCAGCTTATAAGTTGTGAATTCGACTTATAAGTTGGGTCGACAAACACTCACAAATAAGTTGTGCGGGCTTATAAGCCAGCTGCCAAACAGGCCCTTGGTATCTCCAATTTGCTAATAGGCAAAACGGATACATTATGTAATTAAGTTTATTTTGACAATAAAGTATTTAATTCTTTTAGGTGGGGTCCCAAAAAATTGAAAAAGAAACCCATGTTGGTGCTGAGTAAAGCCAAACACGCCCTTCCTCTCATTCATCTCCCTCCAAAAATAAATATACTCGTACTCCACTGCACTATTCATAAAAACACAAAATTCCCGGTATCTAACAAAATCTGCATTTCCATCTTTTGTACACGCCTATACACACCCCATTTTAATTTACACACACACACACACACAATACATACAGATTTCTTATACCTTTTTTCTCTTGCAGCTGTTTTAATTTCACCTCATTTCTCCATTTCGCATTATCTATAACCTCCGATTCAATCTGAAATCTCTTTTGTTTTATCTCGATTTTTACTGATTAATTTGATCGGTTAGGGTTTATTTGTTGAAATCGAGGAGTTTAGATTGTTGTTTTTTGGTAAAAATTGTGGTTTAATTTAATTGAAGCTAGGGTTTGTGTTTAATTTATAGGAGAGACGATGAGTGGACGAATAAACGATGTCGAAATGAAGGAACGTGAGCGTTCCGAGAAAGAGAATGACGATGATTTGGTGGATTTGAAGAATGAGAGTAGCTGTGGTTTAGCTGATTCCAGGGCGAAGGAGGATAATGGTGATTTGAATTTACGGAGATCGTCGCGTGGACGAGTTAGGGCGCTTCCTGCTAGGTATCGTGATTCGGAGATGAATTTAGGGAAAAAGAGAAAAACGCATGATTGTGATGTGGAGAAAGAGAGAAAAGGAATGGCAAGTGACGGTTTGGACAATGGTGAGGGGTTAGATGAGAAGAGTGTCCAGAGTGAGAGTCATTTGGAAAATGATGATGATATTCGATGTGATTCGAGTTTGTCATTGGTGAAAGGTGATGATGAGAATAAGTCTATAGAGGAAAAGAAAAAGAAAGATGAAAAGACGGAGATTAAAATTTTCTATAGGCCGGAGAATTTTGGAGTTGGGGATGTAGTTTGGGCGAAATACTCCAGGACTGCTATAGCATGGCCAGCTCTTGTAATTGATCCGTTAGAAGATGCTCCTGAAATTGTTTTGAACGATTGTGCTCCGAACACCACATGTGTAATGTTTTTTGGCTACTCAAAGAAGGGAATAAGGGTGATCAGTCTTTACCTATATCTACTAATTGTCTTATTATCACTCTCCAACTTGGAATGGTGATAATTTGTAATGACATGAGCTGATATCTTTCTACCTTGTTTTTTGTTATTTTTTGTGATAGGAGTATGCATGGATCCGACAAGGACTCATTTACCCTTATGATGCGTATTTAGACAGGTGTGTGTATTGGAAAGTTTGAACTCTTAATTTGATGTGTCTTACAACCACAATCTTTTGTAAATGTATCTCTTCATTGTTCAGTTTTCAGTGCAAAATCCCACCGTCCAGTAGCCAGAGGCCTGTTTTTTTAAAGGCAGTAGAAGAAGCAATATTGTATGGCTTTGGGTATAATGGCGCTACTGATGTTGATACTGGTCACAAGCACAATCATGATTCAACTGCTTCAAGGCATTTTGATAAGGCAAGGCTTGACACAACCAAAATTTTCCTATTCTGCCTATCATGTATGCTCAAAATTATATCAATGACAATGCTATATCTTTCAGCAGATCCATGTTTACCTCAAACTTAAAGCATCGAAGTATTTATTATCAAAGTACAAACAAGTTTGTTCTGTTTGAAATAAAAGTTGCAAATTTGCATTTCATAACAACTAACTTCTATATTTTACATCATAAATTTTTTTTTTCCCTGAAGGATGATTATCCTAGCCATGCATATCCATTAGTATCATTTCTTTGTTTGCTTAAAGATATTTTAAAGTTGTTGTAAAATTTATAAATTCATGTCTGACATTCTTATGGGTTTGTTAGTTTAAACTTCAAAATCTTTCAAGATGAGCCTTGCTGATTTTTATGAATTTATTATTACCAGGCTGCAATGACCATTTAAAATAGGAGAATGGATTGATATAAAGTTATCAAAAGGAAATCTCGACCAGCATAATGAGTCAGTGACAGGAAATATTAGAAATGTAAAAGCGGGCAATTATAACTGTTAGATTCTATTACATATAACTTTTAGCAAATAGCTTTCTTAAATAGATGCTCCACAAAATAATCTTATTTATTTGTACACAATCATAATTTCAAACTTCAACAATATAGTACTTTCTACGTTTTCACAAGAGCATGTAATGTTTTCTTTGCAGATCCTACAGTTTACTGGATGTTTATTATAAGGATTCACAAATATTTGACAGTTGTGCTTTTGCTCGTCCATGTCCATTTTAAAGCAAAAAGAAAACTAAGTGCATAAGTAATGATGTTTAATATTAATGGCATCATTGTGCAAAGGCCAATATAGGAAATTCAAGTCTTGTTGATTATATTGAGTGCCAGTCATTTGTTTGTTCTACTCAACTGATGCTTTGAAGCAAACACTGTATACTAAATCTTCTTATTGTGTTTGCAGTTATGCAAGTCGAAGCAATATTGTTGGATTTGTAAGAAGATCTGGCATCAATTAAACGGTGGATGGGTAAGTCTACCTGTGTGTTTTCTTGTGTATTATTTATGCTATAAGTTTTTAAAAAGTGATTAGTTAGTGATGTTAATCTGCTGATTTTTTTGCTTGGAGTAGATACGCTGTGATGGCTGTGGCGTTTGGGTACATGCTGAGTGTGCCAAATTATCTGACAAGCCACTCAAGGTTTGTTGGTATCATATACCTGCTCATAAATGTTTTTGTCTTACTTTATTGCTTGTTTTAAAGGTAAAGGTTGTCCAGGAAGATGATTATTGTTGCCCAAAATGTGAGGCAAGCTCAAACTGTGAGACATCAGCTTCACAGAGGTGATTAGTGATTGCCATGAATATGCTTCCTGCCCTCCAATTCTATCTGTGTCTATATATTTGCTTGAACACTGAAGATATCTGTTATTTGTCTTCAGTTTAAACATCAATTTGGTTTCAATTTATACAGGCTGGCGACAGATGTGGGCCAAGCTGTGATACCTGGGCAGATATCAGTGATTTGTGCTGGGATGGAAGGGGAATATTATTCAGCTCTAAACTTGTAAGTTTGGCTGAAACTATATATTGGTCTGTTCTCTGTTTGTGAGAAAAGTAAAAGGGACTTCTGAGTTGACGAAATCAATATTACCCTTTATGTAACTTCTTCTATAAATATATATTTTTTTGTTTCTTATAAGTTACTTGTTATTTGTAAAATCATCCAAGCAGTTTATAACTGATAAGTAGGAAAATTGATTTTGCTTATAAGTCATAAACTAAATTTAAGTAACAAGTAATTGTTTTTAAGGGAAGTCCGCTTGGCCAAGCTGTTTCTTTCACTTAAAAGTCAACAAATGACTTTTTAGTCAAAAAATTGACTTAAAGTTCCCGAAAGGGATTTAAACTAGTTGTCTGCCTAAGCATTTGAACTTTTCTCCTGTTTTACAACACTGGTGGTTTTACTTTTTCCGTGTGCCTCAACATGCAGCATTTTCTTATTTCTAACTCAATTCTGACATAATTAATGTTATGATATTCCTCATGTCCATCTTATTGCTCATTCAGGGTGCAATGCAAATGTGGTTCTTGTGGGACACGTAAGTGGAAGCTTTGTGAATGGGAGCGTCATACAGGTTCTAGAAGTAAAAAATGGAAAGTTAGTGTTAAAGTAAAAGATTCAATGCTACCGCTAAAGGAATGGGTAATGTACTCTCTCTTCTCAGTTTAAACTTTTAGTTCTCTGAGTTGCATTGTATTACTTGTTGCTTGTGTTTTGTTCGTACTTTAGGTGTTTGTTATAAAATTCTTTATGAGATTTAAACAGGAGCCAAACAGATATCGGAATAGAAAGCCACTCCCTAATTAGATGATTGTTAGCTTATTTTTCTAACCTTTTTCGATTTACCCAAGCAACTTTTTTCATAAAAGTGAGGTGATAACGAGTTATTTTACTGTTGTCCGTCAAATCACGCATTGTTTAAAATTTGGATAGTAAAAGTTTGAAATAATTGTCAGAATTAAGATTTTGCTCTAATGTAAGAAATTAATGTAATTATTAAAGATTCTTTTATCCTTTTAATCATTTTGCTTAGTTATATTTTTTTTACTATAAATCAGTAAATTTTTGGGTTTGTAATGAAAATTTCTGAAATAGTAGTACTGAGTAAATGGCGTGCATCACTCTGGCCTAGTTTTTTTTTTTTTTTTTTAAATTTCTCAAGTTCAAATATATTGAACTTCTTAACAAGATTAATTGCGTTTATAGAATTCTGATTATAGTTTAGATATTTACTCTTAAAAATTTTATGAAGTTATGTAAATAATTATGTTATCAATATAAAAATATAATTCTATAGTTATTTGTTGTAAATATAAATTATTATGTTATTTAGAAGATAATTATAGTTATAATAATTTTGAGTAGTAACATAGTGCTAAAAAATTGTAATATAAGCAAGTAAATAATAAAATTTCTTAGAGTGAATATGACATATTTTCATAGTTATTAGATAATATAACTGAACAAAACAGTATATGGTGTTTTTTTGGTATATATGTTATTAATGTATGTAGGAATTGAATAATAAGTTATGTAAACAATGAAGATCTTAATAAATTGAATCGTAGATATTTAAAGCAAATGATAGGCTTTTTTTGACATATATAGAGTTGACCATTTACAATTGAATTTGCTACTCAGATAGAATTTTATTGAAAAAAATTATTATTTTATCATAAATGTTTTTTAATATTTATATCTACTTTCGGGTCTCTTGCCGTTGTAATCTCTAAGTATTAATAAATCAGTAATACGTTGGACAAACTTTAGTTATGCTTGTTTTGCTTAAAGATTATTGCTCTGCTTATCTAAGCATTCTTCCACCAAGTACTGCAAGTCAGGAATACCATTTTATTTGGTAACAGGACGAAGTTCCAATATTTATTTCCCTTGCATAAACTTCATTTTAATTCTATACACTAATATATATAAAATGCTCAAGATGTCAGGGCATAATCTACAAGATGCAAATCTTTCGGGGTTAAGCAAGCAGCAGCTGCTCACAATTTTGCAAGGTACTTGCATCCTTCCTATATCTGGTACTTGGTAGGTTTTCTGGGATAACATGGCAACTAATGTGTTAATAGTTTTACCATGACAGAGAAGTATACACCTGTTTCTTCAAATTGGTCTTTAGGACGCTGTGCTGTTTGTAGACGGTTTGAAGACCACGATGATAACAAAATCATTATCTGCCAGAGGTTTCTAGTCATCTAAATTCCTTATCTTTAATAAGTCATGACAAATCATTCCGCAGTTGAAATTTAAGCATTTAAGAGCATCTAATTTTCCTGACCTAGGTGTCAAATTGCTGTCCATCAAGAATGCTACGGGGTGTCAAGTGATAAGGATCCTGTTTTATGGGTTTGTAGAGCATGTAATATAACGGATGCCCTGAAAGAGTGTTGCCTCTGCCCAATAAAAGGCATCTAATCCCCCTTTAATTGAATTGGCAATATGTTTCGACAATTACTTCTCATCCTACTACTTTTGTCTCTTATAATTACTCAAATAAAATACTTGTAGGAGGTGCTTTGAAGCCGACCGATGTTGATACCTTGTGGGTCCATGTAACATGTGCATGGTTTTGTCCTGAAGTTCATTTTCCAGATCGTCAGAAAATGGAACCAGCTGTTGGAATTTTAAAAATTCCACTTGATTCTTTTGTGAAGGTACATAATTGTATACAAACTAAAGAGGGTATCTTTATTAGGTAGATTTAACGAGTTCCTGGTGATTTCAGTTAGTAAATATTAGGTTATATATGTTATTTGTACGGAAAAGTTCAGTAGCAGCACTAAATAACTGATGAAATTCAGATAAGGGACGGTAGAACACTGTCCGGCTCGAGCTCGAGCTGGAGCTCAACTAAATAGTTCGGCCTCAATTTCAAGTTCGAGCTCGAAACTCGGAATGTTTGAGTTCGGCTCAATAGCTCGAATTAATTTACCAAATATTGAGAAAGTTCGAATGCGACAAGTTTGGCTCGACTTCGACTCAATTAATTATTTTAATTATATATAAATATTGAATACTTATATAATAATATATATATATATATATAATAATATATATATATATATAATATATATAAATCATAATGAAATTCAAGCTCGATTAGGCTCGGGAGCCTCATGAACCGAGTAATATGAAGCTGTAGCTCCGCTTGGTAGACTATTCAAATAGCTCGAGTTCGGCTCGATTATTTTGAGTCAAATTAGAATATTTTACGAGCCGAGCTTAAGTAGCTCACGAGCAGTTTCGATTATTATCAAGATATCTTTGCTTATTTGCATTGCAATACTGCTCCAAAATGTTTATATTATGTGATGCTTGTGCCGAATGTAAGTCTATCTGAACATGCCTTTTTTCATTAATCACAGGCGTGCTCACTTTGCAAGCAAATTCACGGTTCTTGCATACAGTGTTGCAAGTGTAAGGCTTCATTTCATGCAATGTGTGCTTTGCAAGCAGGTTTCCACATGGAAGTAAGTTTTTTTCTTTTTGTGTCTGACCAATACAATTACTTGTGAAATTGTAACAGTGTCATTGTGTGAGAATCTAAGCTAAGTCTTCTGCTAGGGCTGTTAATCATATTTATCTGTAAGTACACATCTGGAAAAAATAATAATATTGGTAAACGCTTGGCTCTTTTAAGCAGGGTATATAAAAGTATGGTGTTCTGACTTGTCATTAAAGTTTTAGTATACGACTGAGCTTTACATTTTACTACTACTTTGTGTCCCTAGGCTTTCATCCTTTTTCTTCTACCTCCTCCCTGATTTCTATCCGCATAACGTTCTTCATGATTCTTTTACACTCTATTTACTTGTTCCTTACAGTGCCAGTGTCAGTGTGTGTGTGTGTGTGTGTGTGTGTGAGAGAGAGAGAGAGAGAGAGAGAGAGAGAGAGAGAGAGAGAGAGAGAGAGAGAGAGAGGG
>PHNY01099542.1:45664-57126 GCA_003724115.2 Anethum foeniculum
TGTGAATTTGATGAGTACTCTATGTGTAATTTTTCTTGGCTTCGCATACAAAGCAGAGCTGTAATTACTTAATTGCGCTTTAGGCAGAGATTGAGTTGGTATTTACAGTATATATATAATACTAGGGCCTAGCTATTACTATTGGCCTCAATGATCTAGTGACGTGCATAAATATAGTAAATAGTAAAATATACAACACACTTATGTTTTCCTATTCTAAACCAGTTGGACATTGAGCATTTAAATTATCTCTAGTATAATATTTAATTTTTATTTATGTAATAAATGCTGCAAGAATTGTGAAATCAGACATTGAGTTTGGATTATATTGGCATTGTATCATGCAGGGATTCAGGGTTCTTCAGTTCATGGTGCGAACAGTGTTTTAAATTCAACACGTATGGACCACTCATTTGTGGTGTTGCCTAAACAAAAATCCCAAGTACCAGGGGTCCCTCCACGTCCTCGTGGTGGACCCATTCCGTCTGATGCAAGCCAGTCTGGGAAGGCAATGGAGGAATCATTTGTCGTGTTGCCTCCACCTGCTGCTTCTGTGTACAAGTGTGAATCCGCCTCTGATGGAAGCGGGATCCATGTGCCGTCACACGAGGGTGAAGCTACTGGTGCTCCTTCACACCCAAACAATTCTGGTTTCCACTCCACAATAACGGTCCTCAAGCGTGCATTTGAGATTGCCACAACACAGACACAGGTGTGCATATCTTAGTTTTGTGTTAATGGCAGGGGAGTTTGATCCTGTCACATTCTCACTGCCATGTTATTGTAATTATAAATGTTGTTTTCGTGTGTGGGAGTAATTTTTGGAGTTGGAGATAACTTGCGTGCATATAGTTGATATCACATCCTATATATATTTTGTCTCACCTACCAGGTTGAGCAGCCTTTATGCCTCGAGTGTATGAGAGTGTTATCTGATAAGCTTGATAAAGAGGTTGAAGATGTGAACCGAGATATAAAAGCATACGAGGCATGCCTGCAAAGGTTAGAGGGGGAGCCCCGAAATCCTCTTAGCGAGGCTGATTTTCTCAAGGAGAAACTTAAGGTATCTATTTAATGTCTCATATTCTTATAAATTTTTGCCTATTTTTAAAGGTAAATAAAAATATCCAAAGCACTACCATTGTCAGGTCTGTCCTCTTGTATATGATGTAGAATTTGGTTATGAGTTAGCCCATTCATTACTATCTTAGTATTGAATAGTAAATATTGGTTTTAGCAAAAAATAATAGTGAATATTGGATTTAAGTTTGTGCGGCTAAACAAGTACAAGATGATTAATTTTAGAAGTGATTCCTGGCATCCATTTAATCAGTATTAGTTTTCTCATCTTAAATTATGCTAATATAAACTCAAAAAACCGATCTGAAATGATCAGGATCATGTTCTATTTCCTCCCTGTTTTTGCTTTAGTTTTTTTTTTTTTTTGATGTTCCCGTATAGCACAAACCTAATATAAGTGTAACTATTAAAGAAAGAATAAATCGAGATGTATTAGTTTTATAAAATCATCAAGTATTTTTTATTAAGATACTCCTGTTATGTCTTCTGCAAAGATACTTCCGAGGCTTTTTATGTATTATGTTACGATCTTAGCATGCGGAAAGAAAGTAAATTATGTGAGAAGTGCAGAAAATGTGTAAATGTAGAAGTTAAAAGCACACATTATTATTGATTTCGGTATATCATTTTGACATTTTATGGATGTACTGCACTTGTAATTATTATAGATAACTATCTGCCATTCTTTTTCTAATCTGAGGTACGCATTGTACTTATAAATTTTTCTAAAGATAGAAGAAGAAGAAAGAAAACTTGAATCAGCTATGGAAGATACAGAAAAACAATGTGCTGAAGTCACTGCTGAACTGAAAGAACTAAATTTAAAATCCAGTCGCTTCATTGAGTTGGAAGACAGGTAAGTTTGCTATAATCAAACTATATAGTAAATTTCTTTCTTTTCTTCCTTAGGTGTGTGAATAGTGTAGTGGGATTCAAAATATAAAATGGTCTTACTATTTACTTCAGTTTTTGTGTCACTTATATAGTTTATGCTCAAGTCCCTTTATCTTATTATTTACTTATATTATCTGAACCAGGTATTGGCATGAGTTCAATAATTTCCAGTTTCAGTTGATCTCACATCAGGTACCCTGGTTAATACCCTGCACCAATATTAAATATACTTTCCAGAATAATTTTCTCATAATTACGTGCACAAACCTTCTGTTTGTAGTAAAAGTAATCCAGGACTTTCATATGTCCATTGTCCATTTCAATGTAATGAATTGTGGTCGTGCGCTGGTTGATTTTCTTTTTGTAGGGGGGACTGTAGTCTATTCTATTGTCATTTCTGCAATATTCTAAGATTCTTCATTCACTCATGACTCATTCCATTTCACCATTTAGTTAACTTTTAATCCCTCCAATTTACGATTAATGCTCATAACTCTTGATCACATTCACACTTTAAAATTCCATTTCTGCATCCCTTCTATTTAATCCAACCAAACAACCTTAAATGGTCTCAATTTTAAATTGAAGTAATTTGTGAATTTTCTTTTCTCTGAAGTATGGGCCAGTTTATGAACTTACCATTTGAGTGTAGCTTCATTTGTTAGCTCCTTTAATTGCCTCGTCTTCAAAGTTTCAAGGCGCTTGGTTTTTTCCCCCTTCAAATTGAATTTCTTTCCCTTGAAATTCTCTAAATCCGGGCAACTGCAGGCACTTAATCTTTATAATGTTTTGTTTGCGTCAACATGCTAACTTTAAGTGTCATTGGTGCAGGAAGAGAGGGATTCGATTCTCGCAAAGATTGAAGTTTCTCAGGCACATCTAGAGTTGCTGAAGAAAACAAATGTGCTCAACGATGCTTTTCCAATCTGGTATGATGGAGACTTTGGGACAATTAACAATTTTAGGCTGGGCAGACTTCCTAAAATTCCGGTATGTAGCCGAGGAGCAATGGTTTTTGCTGCATTGTCGCTGAGTAGATGAAAAGACAAATACCCTTTTTCTGACCTTTTCAAGAGCATGAATGCCCGCCCTTGGTGTCAAAATTCAAATAAGAAAAAAATGTTACCTAAATTTCTAAATGTACAAATGATATACCTGATATCCCTGCTACTAATTTGTGGTATAGAGGATAACATCTATGCAAATTATAATGTTTCTACATCTTACTGTTCTTGATACCTTATTTTTCTTGCAGAATTTACTTTTTATTTCTAATTTGTAGTATGGTCTTATGCTGTATAGGTGGAATGGGATGAAATAAATGCTGCATGGGGCCAAGCTTGCTTTCTCCTCCACACGATGGCTCAGTATTTCCGACCAAAGTTCCAGTATCCTTTTTAGTCGACCTAGTAATTTGTGTCTTGTTGCTTAATTATCTTGATATACATTGCTTGGCCTGCGAGAAAACGTATTATGGTTCCTGATTTGCAGAGGCATTCCTGAAACGATCTTTCAACTACTGGAGTTACTTCCGTAATTTGTTTATCTTGAACTTTTTTCTCAGATATCGGATAAAAATTATTCCCATGGGCAGTTATCCTCGGATTATGGATGCTAGCAATAATAGTTATGAGCTGTAAGTTTAGTATTCTCCCTCGTCTCTTTCTCTTGAATGTACTGGACTGCTTACAATGGTCAACTGATGCAAATACTTGATAAACATGCTATAATTATTACTTCTTTTGACATTGTTTTATCTTAGGTTTGGCCCAGTAAATTTGTTCTGGAGCACTCGCTATGACAAAGCAATGACATTGTTCTTAACTTGCCTGAAAGAGTTTGCAGAATTTGCAAATTCCAAAGATAAGGAGAATAATATACCAGCAGACAAACGTTTTAAGCTTCCCTACAAGTAAGCCTCCTTTTGTGTTTCGAGTAATATCAAATATAAGACATACACATGCATCTCTATGTACTTCCACTTTAAGAAGCATGTACACTAATTATATCTTGAGTGTCGTCTGAATAACAGAGTTTCTTTTAGGGAAGTGTTCAATTTTAAAATATTTATGGTTGAACTGACTGTTGACATAGATTTGGATTTATGTTGTTTAAGTTGGGTTGTTCTGGTGTAACAGCCCAACAACTGAGATTATATATGCGAACTTCTGAATTTCGTGCTACGTGATTTGATTTGATTTATTGGATAAGATTTATCGTGCTATATACTTGGAATAAATTTTTTCAAGTGCAAGATATTGATTATTGAATTGGTGGAGCTGCGCCTATACTCTTATTGTTTAGATTATTATGTTTGACTTTCGTTAATTTTGATTTATTGAATAAAGAATTTGTTTTTATTTTACTTTTTAATTTAGAAATAATAGTCTGGAAAGTTTGGCTGTTACATCTGGTCTCCACTATCTTATGTAGTTACAGTTTAGATGGAAAAATATAGGCTATAAATTCAGGCAATTTATTGATCACTAGTTATTTAACCAGTTAGTGTTTTTGTTATTTATAAATAACTAATAGTTACATTAGGATATTTAGCTATGTAGTTATTATAAGCCACAGCGATGGGTATTAAACACGTGACATACTGCTAATTAGTTTTATATTGGGCAGTCTTCTTATTGGTATTTCATTTCATTATAAACTTATGGTCATTATGTAGGATTGAGAATGACAAAGTGGAAAACTATTCCATCACCCAGAGTTTCAACAAACAAGAGAACTGGACGAAAGCTCTCAAGTACACCCTCTGCAACTTAAAATGGGCCCTTTACTGGTTTGTTGGGAACACAAATTTCCAGCCCATTTCAGGGACAGTCTCTTCGCGTGCTGATGTTCCTCCTGCAAGTTCTATGTATAAAAGTCGCACTTCTAATTCCAAGTCTGAGTTACAGAGCTCGTCAAATTCATAATGTAAGATGTATAATCAGGACAGCATACAAATTTGTATATAAATCTAACAGACAAATATTGTTCAGTGGTCAATTGTTAGTACTTGTGTCTCCAATTAAATATTTTGGGGTTTCAGATGTACAATATGAAAAGCTTGTTTTAGTTGTAAGTTGTAACACTTAACCAGGCTAACATTTTTTGCATGACATTAAGCACAGGCAGTTTGCAAGAAGCGGAACTGCCAGTAGGCACAGGAGCCAAATTTGAAAGAGGCTATAGCGTGCGAGTTTGAAAACTGTCATAAGAGATCCAAAAAGAGGTAGAATATTTAACAGGAAAACACTTGAATATACAAAAATTGCCTCATTAACCCGACATTGAAGCTTATGATTTGGAAATCAACTATTTCATACCGACTCCTATCTTTATAAGTCGAGGAAGATTTGTACACTAAAACTTGAGGGCATACATGTATAAGGCTTGTATTGAAGGAACCTAAAGACAATGTGGCGAAGTGGGAAGATATATACACCCACGAGAAAAAGAGTCTCTTACTATCATAAAAAATATATGTACACATTAACTACTTTCTTCAGCACTGAAATCAGGCTCAATTGGCTTCTGAATAAGTAACGTTGGCACATTGTGGGGCAAATTCGCACTAGGTACCCGATTACGCCGCAAGGCTCGAAGCGCATTGGCAGCAAACCTCGACGCATAGATGGTGGCTCCAAGGCTTGGTGTCATTCCGCCCTCTCTTGCCAATGCATTTTGAAGTCTGTCTTCATTCTCACGTAATGACTTCTCAAACTCCCTCTTACAATGACGCCGCCATGCTGCTTGGATAAAACAAGCTGCCCATGATCTCCACTGCTGTGAATAGTACCTGAAAAAAAATATGTAAAGCACTTCACATTGATTAAGGTGGTTTTAAATAAACCTCTTCTATTTTGAAGAGCCAATAGCTATAATGTTGGAGTATGAGAGAGTTCTGGAAATTACCTGAAAGTGTGCTGAAGCTGCTTGCTGTGGAGGCGCCGAAACTGGGAGGCAACAAACTTGAGGTCCTCGGCCATTAGGGCAAAAGCTTCAACATCGGATACTGCTTGCACGGTTCTAGTTGAGATCGGAAGACTAGATGAAGAGTTGGGGACCAGTGCCCACGTAAGAAGTTCTTCTCCACAGAAGTCACCCGCTTTGAGATTAACAGAGTTAAAGAAGCCCGTTCTTCCACCATTGGTGGTCATTGTCAAAATTTTGCCACGCATGACAAAAAGCATTTCATCAACGGGATCACCTTCACGGACAATGCAGCTCTTCTCTGTGTAAAGAACTGGCTTGAGTCGATCACACATAGCATCCAACAACTGTTCATCCATACTTGCAAACATTGGCACCTACAAGCAGCAGAGGAAAACATAAATGTAGTAAAAGAGACCTAAAGTGTGCAGCAATGTGCTAACTAGTTACATCGCACTTACTCTAGTCAGTAAAGCCAAGCAAAGATGACGGTTTATGTCCCTTCTCACATCCTTAGGAAGGTCACGGATGAGAAATTCCTCATCAACTCCTCTGGTTTCTTGCCATTTGTACTGTTCGTAACGCTTAATCCGCTCCCTTAGACTCTCTGGGAGCATACGATGTGACATCCATAACTCTGCGTCTCTCCTTTTTATCCTCATCTCCTCTTCTCTGATGGTGATAGACTGCAGATATTTCTGTAACAGCCAGAATCAAATTAAATATGTAACAGTTCCATAAGCCTGGAGAAGTTACAAAGCTTAGTGATGATGTGGAGGTTTACTCTGGAGTAACAAGTACAGAGAATAATGAACAATAGTCTTTTTGATTGACAAAAAGCATACTAGTACAAGAGCATGAAATTAAACATGGAGAAATGAAGTCCGCCACTATCCACTAGCGGACCGATAAAGAATTTTCGGACCTAAGAATAGGTATAGAATCACATTCTCCATGCACCCAGATTATATGACATAATGAGCATTATGCAACAGATTTCATAGTCCACACGAGATCACATAAATTTATATAATCTATCTTATCAGAAAATATTGCAGTACATACCTGCATGTTGCCTATGAGCAAGGAAAATAGCACTAATCCGACAATGGAAATGGTGATGGCAAAGAGAATCTCCCCGACAAAAGTACTTGTTTTGAGGTTTTGACCAAGTGAACTGAGGAATGAGTACAAGTGAAATCAGTACTAGGTCAAGTTTTATCTAACAAATCTGCAATATTAAATCAAAACCATAAAAATTCCAAACTTTGCTTGTGCATATTCTGAAATCCACACGTATGAACTATTGACCTTTCAAATTTGTTATAAATCAAATGACTTCTAAGACCAACTCCGTTACATTTTTTGAAATCACAACATTGTTCATTACTGGATTTCCGCAATACTCACAACTCATCTGATGTAAATTTCTCATATTTCTAAATAACAAGAACCGGTATGTTTTGAATTTTTCTTGACAGTATAACGGAATAAATGTATATCATTTGCAGTATTAATTTGACAAATTGTAACACTGGTCAAAGGTCTAATTGATCATCCCTGAATCAATCATCTTCTGCAGTTTAATAAAGTCAGTAAACTTTAGTACATGCTACATAGACGAGACATCTACAAACGTTCATTTGAAAAGTTTTTTTGTTTTCAGGAGTAAGCACTGACCTTAAACTCCTCAAACCCCACCAGAAGCAATAAAGAAATTTACGTGGAAAATTTTCCATCTCCACCACATTGGACTTCAGGGCATCAAGAAATATGCCAAAATTGAAATCTGTTGGTTTTCTAATATCTTCTGGTTCAAGAAGAGGGCAAGCAGCACTTAGGATTGAATTGTTTTCACCAAAACCATTTCTGCAATATAAGTAGGTAATGTCACAGTCATCCTTGCATGCATCACGCCAGCATTTGTCTTTCCTCTCGATTGAGATCAGGTACCAAAAGGCTCCAACAACCTGTTAAAAGATGCATTTGTTTAGTCATATACCGTAAATTTAGTCTTATAATAAAAAGGTAGCTCGCAGTCATGAGCTTTTATTTTGTAATACATCTATCTTTCTATGAGGAAGACAAGTTCATTCTCCTGTGAGCCTTAGCTTTCAGTCTTACCAAATAAATAGTTTTGTACTATCCAATAGTTCCTCATTAGTTTTGTAGACACAACCGTAAAATATCCAACCAGCAAACTTACATGACTAGCAAGCATATAGAGAAATAGGTTGATTGCAGCTCCAGCCCATGCTGTTTCAGCGAATAATCCAGAAGACCTCGTCACTTCATTAAAAAGTGGATAGATACGAAAAAATCTTGGAATGTATTGGCATAAGATTACAAACTTCAACATATCTTTTGTAGTCAGTGAAACTGGTCCATCCATTTTTGGAATGATAACTAGAATGACCACCTGAAAAATCAGCAGAATGATACGGAAGTATATCACAGCATGCTTTTACGCAGAAACAGAACACATTAGCAAAATTTTTATTCTTTAGAAATTGGAAGTTTATTTTCATCATACAAGGACTCAGAATAAACAAACAGAGAGCTCAATTAAAAGGAGATCAATCTAAATTTGTTATGCAATATTTCTTAAGCCTTACTGAGAATATGCTTCCACTTTTGAATATATTGAAAATTTTAGAGGCAGGTCAAATTGTTTTACTGTTTTAGAATATCCACAACTACAAGGACTTAATAATATCAACAAGTGCAGTAAGACAAATAAAATTCACATACCTGAGGAAGAGGGAGGATCGCTAAAATGTCAACAATGAAGTAGGAGGACAAGTATCGTTTTGCTATAGCATAGTGATTGGTAATGAGTTCACCCCTTCCAAATACTCGAGTAGAAGGGGCAATAAACCCGGTATGAAATTGAAAGAAAATGTGAAGTATGTAGAAGATGTCGGTAAATGAACGAAGAATACAAGCTGTGATTGCTAACTGCTTGTCTATATTTAGGCACCTCCGTTTCCCATCAATGACAGGAACGTAAAAGAACAACGGATCCAAAGAAACTGATAACACACAAGCCAATACAAATATCTTATTCCATCGCTGAAGAAATTGTCCCTGAGGGTCAATAAACCTTTTTCCGCAAGTTAATTTGTCCTTTGAGCCATCAGTTAGTAAACGAACATTTTGTGAAATTCTCACATTTACAATGCCTCTAGAACTCTGCTCTAGTCCTCTTTGAATAGTGCCCACAACGGAGCTGACAGCTGCTTTAAATCCTTTCAGCACACGATTTTTGGTGTGCTCCTGATAACCAAGAGATTTGTCTGAACTTGAGTTGTCGAACCTGAACATGAAACTAACTTAATGAGCTTTGAATTATTAACATTATCGAGTCGGTGAGAGTGTCAGTAATTACTCATGTTCATTAGGAACATGTTTAGTACACAAGATGATGGAACCATATATAGCCCTGATTCCAAGATTCAAGCAATTAAACTCCAATAGAGAAAGATGTGGCACAACAACTAACCTCACGTATTTTTCTTGTGCAAAATTCATCTTTCAGCTAACATTTAAGTTTTCATATAACAAATTATTTGGTAATTTGCTCTTAAAATTCATTAACTGCACAAACAAACTTGTATAAACTCCTTCCCCTGAAAGAAAAAGGGAAATATCAGATGAACTTTAGAGTTGGTTACAACTTAGAACACCAGATAACTAAACCAACAGCAAAGATTTGATTTGAATAACATTTAAGCAATTGTGTAAGCTTGTAGGAGTACAGTATATGCATATAGTAACCTTAAACCAGTGAACCGAAAGCAAATTTAAACATAAGCATATGTAATACGACATGTATCAATAATGTTGTTATGATTCTGGAAACAAAAGCCAATCACCCCTATATTAACACATAAGCATGAGTCCATGACATACATATGAAGCTCCTCTTTTAAAACCTCATGGTTATCTGAGAGTTGGTAACTTAACACTCCATGAGAAAAAAAGCCTAGTTCATAGAGAATTGACAATCCCTGATGGGGGTATGTAAAAAAGTAAGCAATTTGAATAATACAAATTTTCAACTCATAATCAATGAAACGCAAAACAGATTATAATACCGAAAACAATCAAAATATTTTTCCTTTTCATGGTGTAAATATACTTGTATCTAAGTAATTAAAAAAAATCAAGAAGATTTCAAGTTGAAAAGCAGAAACCACTAACATGTAGGGTAGTTGCTTGTTAGCTATAGTATTCCATACAAAACATTTGCTCCAAATCAATGAATACAAGGATGCAAGATACACATATATAGAACAAACAAGTTTATACATGAGAGAAGCTTCAAGTATGATAATGAAGTTAAAAAGGGGTTTGTTGGGGAAATTTCTTGGAGATTGCAGGGGGAGACTAGTCCTTCTTTTGTTTTATTATTATGGTAAAATTATAAAGACTCGGCAGCATAATAATAATAATTCTGGTAATTACATTTGGCGGGGGAGGGTAGGGTCACACCTCACAACTTGATGATGGTGCATGTTTGTTACCCAGAGCAGAGTGCATGCAAATTATCTATCCAATTATATATATATGAATTGGAGCCATTTTTCATGATTCTTTTTTAAAAATAACCATGGAGATATTGGTAAACCGAACACAGCTTTGATAATTAAGTCAAAGTCACCTATGACCCTTTCTCAATTCATACTGCTTTCCCTACACGTCACGTCACGTCACATGTGTTGTGATGGATGTTCTAGCATGGCACCATGGCGATAACTTTTAAATACTCCATTCAATTTGTTTTAGCATCATCATGTTAATTACTGTACAGTGAAGAATGTGAATTATATGCGTACAACTTTGACCTGAAGATGGATTCTAATAAAATATTAGTAACTTATGTTTTTAATCACATTTCAAAATTATAATATTAAAACCATATAAATAATATTTAAGCATAGAATCAGCCAGCCACCACCTTGATTTAATATTAAAGCAAGGTTATTTATATATTTAAATTTTAATATATGTATGTATCACATTATAAGACAACAACTGATTGATTTAATAGACTAATAGTCTCTAATTAATCTATGTGTGCTGCCGCTAATTTACTTGAATTTGTTATTGGGAATGCTTGATTATTTTGATTGGGTTTTGTAGGTAGTTGCCTCCCTAGTTGGTAGTATTAGGTAGAATGGAACAGGGACGCCAAAATTAAAAATATTCCTTTGCTCCTTGCATGGGCAATATATGATTTAAACCATTATTCTAAAAATCGCCGAGTCAGCCGAGTACTCGGTCCCGGTACTCATTTTTAACCCCTCGTCTGATCTGAGTTCCGAGTAATCGGATTTAAAAACGATTTTATAAAGAATCGGTCAAAATTCGGTTTGACTCCGAGTACTCGAGGTCAAACCCGAGTTTGACTTTCTCAATTTTTTATTATTTTATTTTAAAACTATTGAAAGGCATATGACATAGCCTATTTGTTTAGTTCGAGGATTTAACTCAACTCAAATAAGAATGTAATAAGTAAATAGCAGTCCTTCAGTCACAGGGATCTCAGAAAGTATTAT
>PHNY01099690.1:286-12439 GCA_003724115.2 Anethum foeniculum
AGTAACATGTTTTAGTTGAAATGAGTAATTGATTTGTATGGCAATTAGTGAGGGTAATTTAGTTAATACAGCATGTACCAAGTACCAAGTACCGGACTACCAAAACTTTCAATGTTTCGTCTTTAATATAATAGTATAGATAGATGCATGAGTATTTTTAATATTTGTTTTTTCAGTATTTTAAATTTTATTTTTAATAAAATTAATAATAAATATCCTCCTTAATTGATTATATTGACAAGATTGAAATGATTATCATGTTATATTAAAAAAATTCAAGCTTATCATTATATCCTTATTATATCCTTATATAATATAATATGCATAAGAGGGATCTTATCGAAATTACGGTCATGTACTACCAATGTAATAACAACCGTTGGATCTTCAATTAAATTAATGATAGCCGTTGGATCTAAAATAAAGGAATATTCTATTTTAATAATCTAAACCAAAACTAAGTAGGTCTTCTGAGTTAAATAGATTAGTTAAGTAGATATCCTAAATTGAATAAAATACTTAATAAAAAATTCGTAACTGTTTTTATTTTTCAGTTTCTTGAAAATTTTATGTAAATAATAATTTTAAATCATCACTGAATTGAAGAATATTTCGTGAGTTTCGTGTAGGTTGTAAAATCGTCAAAATCTTATTTCTAGAACTCAAAGATAGAGTCAAAATAAATTAAATGAAACCCGATAATTTTTTTTTTCTCTCTCTACTAACATATTTAAATTTATCTATAACTTCAAAATTTTATTAATAACAAATTTAATATCTAATACTCATAATGTATTATTCAACTTTCAATGATAAATTAATATATAATATTTATATTAGTAGATTTAAGTATATTATATAAAATCTTATATTTTATTCATTAGTTCAAATATATTAACAAACACTTTGATAAAGAGTTTGTGAAGAATATTGAGACCAATCTTGCAAAAGAGTACATTTAATGTATGAAGTTTTGATGAAAGCAAAAAAAATTCTTAATCTTAATTTATTATTTCGTATTATGTTCTCAACTAAACTAACTAAACTATTGATCTCTTTTATATAGTTTGTGTTCTTACTATTTCTATGAAATATTACAATGTTCTGAATTTTTAAATATACTATTATAATTATTAAAAAATATACGAATAAAGATAACTGTACAACCGTGCATGGGTAATAAGCTAGTATTATATTAAATTCATATACTGACCTATAAAGAAAAGTTTGTTGAAGAATTTCTATTTAAAGAAAAGATGGAAGAAAGACGCGTGTTCCCCAACATTATTCAGAAGAACTCGTTATTAGAGAATTACAAGCGTTCTGAAAGCTCGGAAAAATAAAAAAACCATTAAATTTAAGATGGAGGGTAGTACTGTGGCCATGAAGAAGGATAAGGAGGCTCTAGAGTCTATTGAATATGTGACTAGAAATGCGGATAAAATTCAGAAGCAAGTTCTTTCTGAAATACTCACTCGGACGTTCTAGGTTGTTGCATAAATTGACTCAAAGATTGTACAGCATAAGCCAAGTCTGGACGTGTATGGGTTAGAAAATTTAATTTTCCAACTAAAGATCGATACAATTCTGGAACATCAAGAAGATCACCAGCTGAAGCAGTGAGTTTCAGATTAAGCGGCAAAGGAGTTGAAGCCTTTTTTGACAAATCAAAGTCACAAGAATCTAATAATTCATGTGTGAATTTCTTCTG
Source organism: Anethum foeniculum (assembly GCA_003724115.2). NCBI lineage: Eukaryota > Viridiplantae > Streptophyta > Magnoliopsida > Apiales > Apiaceae > Anethum > Anethum foeniculum. The sequence continues at coordinate 1,998 of PHNY01099690.1, forward strand.
GCTCAGAAAAATGCCTTCAGGCAAGTATCCAACTTCGATCCCGAGAAAATAGTTCAAAGCACCTAAGTCATTGATTCCAAATTCAGAGTTTAAATGAACTTTAAGATCAGAAATATCTTGATTATCTATACCAGTGAGGATTATATCGTCAACATAAACCGCAACCATACAAACTAAATCCCAAGAACGTTTGATAAACAAACTGTAGTCATTTTTAGACTGTACAAATCCTTGGTTTTTCAGAGTAACTACCAGCTTTGAGAACCGTTCTCTGGAGGACTGTTTAAGTCCATATATTAATTTTCTGAGACGACAAACTTTGTTAAATGGATTTGGAATCCCATCTGGAACTCTCATATAGACCTCATCACTTAAGTCACCATGTAAGAACGCGTTATTAACGTCCAATTGGTGTAAAACCCACTTTTTACTTGCAGCCAAAGAAATAAGATAACGAATAGTAGCCATCTTTACTACTGGTGAAAACGTTTCTTCATAATCTATTCCAAAACGTTGATTAAAACCCTTTGCTACAAGACTTGCTTTACAACGTTCAAGAGAACCATCTGATTTAAGCTTAACCTTGAATACCCATTTTGATCCAATAGCCTTTTTTCCTTTTGGCAAATCGACTAACTCCCAGGTTTTATTATCATTAAGTGCAAAAATCTCTTTATTCATTGCTTCTATCTACAGTGGATTAAGAAATGCCTCATAATAGTTATTAGGCTCATGAATATCACAAATTTTGGATATTAAACACTGATGTGGACTAGGTAGAGAAGAAAATTGTACTAGGTTGCACCAGTGTTATGTGTCAGCAGAATTATTACATACAAATTCATTAAGATAAATGGTAGGTTTATGTGCACGAGTGGAGTGTCTTGTAGGTAAAGGATTAACTATTGGAGGATTAGAATTTTGTTGGCTAACAATGGGTGAATCATGTAAAGAGTCATGAGAAATATTATCAGAAAATCCGCTATCATGATTATGAATAAGTGGTGAAAGATCAAATGTAGAATCAACTGTAGTATTATTTGACTGATTAAAATCAACAGAATCATCAAGATGAGAATACGGGCCGGGTGTGGCAATTGAAAGATATATATCAAATGGAAATGTATTCAGAGAAGAATTAGACTGAAACAGATATGGAAAATGTGTTTCATAGAAAGTAACATCACGTGAAACTACTATTTGCTGTGTATAGAAATCGAGTACCTTGTAGCCTTTAGTATTGACAGGATAGCCAATGAATACACCAGGATTAGCTCTACTATCAAACTTTGAACGCTGAACTTTAGATGTTGAAACGTAGCATAAGCATCCAAAAGTCCTGAGAATACTGAGATCTGGAGACAGCTTATATAGCTTAGAATAAGGAGAAACGTTGTCAATACTTCTAAGAGGCATTCGATTAGTGAGGTATGTAGCACATAAAACACATTCCCCCCAAAACTGTGGTGGAAGTTTAGATTGAAAAGATAGAGCTCGTGCAGTTTCAAGCAAGTGGCGGTGCTTTCGTTCAACCACCCCATTTTGTTGGGGGTGTATAAGTGCAGCTCGTTTGGTGCAAAATGCCCAGTTTATTGCAAAAAAAATTTAAGTGTCCTTCACAGAATTCTTTAGCATTGTCTGTGCGTATGGCTTTAATCTTAGACTGAAACTGATTATGAACATAAGCATCAAAGTTTTGTAAAACTTACACAATATCTGACTTCCTTTTAAGCAAATGAACCCAAGTAAAATGACTAAAGCCGTCTACAATTGTCAGAAACAATGTATAACCAGATGTGGTTTTAGTTTGATACGGACCCCAGATATCTAAGTGTAGTAATTCAAAACAAGCTTGACTTTTAATACTTCTATGAGGAAAAGATAACTGAGTATGCTTTGAAGCAGGGCAGATTTGACATATAGTATCATTTACACATTCTTTGATATTACAATTTGGTTGCACAAGCTTTAGCTGAGAAAATGGTAGATGTCCTAGACGTAAATGCCATAGCTTGGCATCTTCAACAGAAGAACATCAGACTTTAGAAGTATGATTAACCTGGGTATTGATATTGTACAAACCACCAACCTGCTTACCAAGAAGCCTCAGAGGTTGTTTCTGCAAACGGTCCTGAATGAAGCAAGCGTCATGATCAAATATTAAACTGCAATGTAAATCTTTACAAATTCTCTGAATTGATATGAGATTAAACTTGAAGTCTGGCACATGCAAAACATTGTGCAATGTAATCTCCTGATTAAGGACTACATCTCCAATATGACATATTTGAATTCTTCTACCATCTGGTACTGTTATGAATTTATTCAATTCTTCACAGCTTTAAAAGTTATTAAACAACACTAAGCTTGAACAAATATGGTCCGTAGCTCCGCTATCTAAAATCCAATTTACAAGCAAACTAGATGATAGACAAAAAATACCTGCAAGAAGAGCATGATGATTATCAGCATTGCCAGAAGTATTGCCAGAATAAGAAGCTCCAGCTGTTTGTTGTTTCTGAATCATCTCCATCAATTGATTATACTGAGCAACAGTAATGGGATTAGCTGGATTCTCAGTATCAGTGTTATTTATCTGTGATACAACTGAAATTTTCTTATCCTTGAAACCTTTAAAGATTGGTGGATATCCATGGACTTTGAAGCATCATTCGAGACTATGACCTGCAATCTTGCAATGAGTACAGAAATACTGAGAACCAGGCTTCTTAGTCCAAGTTCCTGCAGTCTTAGAAGAAGCATTATTAGTATTATTATTAGTGATAATAGGCTAGAACTTTGATCCGAACTTGAACTGATGTTTGGATTCATTGAATTTCTTTCTATCTGAATAGAAAGCCAGAGATTCAGTTTGAGCAGACAACTGGGAAATCTCCTTATGCCTTTCCTCCTGTGCAAACAATCGATATGCATTCGTGATGCTTGGCATGGGATATTGCATCAAGATATTCCCCCTAACAGCAGAAAACTCATCATTCAGTTTCATCATAAACTGAATCATTCTTTGATTGTCCTGTATTTGATGAATACGGTGTTCCAAATCACAGGTACATTTGTGACAAGTGCATTTAGGCAATGGATTTGAATCATTGACAGCATCCCATAGTGTTTTCAATTTCGTAAAAAACTATGAGATTTTGTCATTTCCTTGATTCAGTTCATAAAGTTGTTACTCAATCGAGTACAGTTGAGTCATAGAAACATAACCAAAACGTTCTTCGAGATCATTCCAGATTTCTTTAGCCGTTTTCAAGAACAAAACGCTTTTAGCGATAGTATCATCAAGATTAAAAATGATCCACGAACACACAAGATCATTGCATCTTTCCCAAGCCTTCTGATCAGCAGCTGTAATATCAGGTTTCACTATAGATCCGTCTACAAATCCTAATTTGTTTTTCGCTGAAAGTGACAAGATCATTGATCTTTTCCAATTACTAAAACCAGAACCGTTAAATTTCACTAAAACTAACTGCGATGTATTGGAATCAGACGGATGAATGAAGTAAATGCTTGACAGATCTTGATTCGAACTACGAATTTGATTATTTTCAGTCATGTTGTTTAGTAATGATCTTTAACAATTTGCTAATAGATCTTGCAGATTGATGAACAATATCAAGTGCAGAAAAGAAACAGAAATCGCAAATCTAAAGAGATATTCNNNCAAGAACTTCATGCTTAAACGTTTATTGATTATAGATCGAGGTCAAAGATAACACCTGGGAAATGATGAGTAACGATGACGATGAAGATTAACCGTAAAGATCTCACGAAACGTAGAGATCGAACTAATTCCGCTCTGATACCAAGTTGCAATTAGCTTATTTGAAGGTGAACACAGCTTTGATCAATGGAGAATCAGTGAGAAAATAAGAAGACGATCATGTAACCATTTCAATGTATATAAGCAATGTGTATAAATTGTTTACATCTTAAGAGAGAGATAGAGCTAGAGAGAGAATAAGAGAGTTTGTATACAAGAACCAGACTAACTATCTATTATGCTTACTAGTTTGTATATATATCTAGCCTGAAATATAAAAAACTTCTGTAACTAACTAATGTGCCAGCTGTTCATGAATATGTCATGAATCTGTCAGCAAGTGTCAGCAGAATGGTGAAAATAAGAAGCTCCAACAAAATGCAGGTGTTGAGTATTTGTAGCGTCATAGCCTTGACAGACGCACTTACATAGATAGTTTCAAGAAGTTTGTGCCCATCATCACTTATGAAGATATTCAACCCGATATCAACCGAATTGCCAATGGTGATAAATCTCCCATCCTATGTTCCCAGCCCATTTCAGAGTTCTTAACAAGGTTTGTGATTGTTTTGGTGTTTCATTTAGGAAAAACAATCTTTTACAGGACTTGATATGCATATTAAGATTATGTTCAAGTTGGTGCCTGCACAAGCTTTTACTATATTTAGGGGGTGTTAATATGTATATCACGCTTTTATGTATCTTGCCTTCGCTACTATGTTAACAACTCCCTTAAATGGCCACTAGTCATATAGTTATACTGAAGATCCTCACAATAAAATATTCGTTTAAGAAATTACTACAACTTAATCTGATATTTCTTTACTATGACTGCATTTACTAGTTATCATCACCTTATTTTTAATTTTTTTACCGCAGTTCTGGGACTTCTGGAGGAGAGAGAAAACTGATACCGACCATTGATGAAGAGCTTGAAAGGAAGTCATTTTTCTGTAGCCTATGGATGCCTATAATGAACCACTGTATTCCTGGTTTGGACAACGGGAAAAAAATGTCTTTCATATTTATAAAATCAGAGTCCAGGACTCCTAGCGGCCTCCTGGCTCGTAGAGCCTTGACAAATTTCTATAAAAGTACACAGTCAAGAAACAAGCCTTTTCAAAATGAAATCCACTCAAAGTTCACTAGCCCAAATGCAACCATTCTTTGCCTAGACAACTACTAGAGTATGTACTCACAAATACTTTGTGCATTATGTCTCCACAAAGAAGTCGTTCGAGTAGGAGCCCCATTTAGTTCCACCTTCATCCGAGCTATTCAGTTTCTTGAAACCAACTGGTTATTACTATGTAATGACATTCGGACAGGAACTCTTAACCCTGCAATCACAGACTAGCTGATAAGAGAATCAGTACTAACGAAAATCCTTAAACCTGACCCTGTTTTGGCAGATTTCATTGATGTTGAATGTAGTAGGAAGTCATGGAAATGGATCATAAGAAGGTTGTGGCCTAATACCAAGTGCCTTGAAGTTATTGTGACAGGGACCATGTCACAGTATATACCGAGTCTTGAATATTATGACAATGGGCTACCTATTGTAAGTTCTTCCTATGGTTCTTCAGAGTGTTATTTTGGTGTTAATCTCAATCCTCTTTGCAATCCTACCGAAGTCTCCTATACCCTCATTCCAACCATGGCCTTTTTTAAATTTCTGCCTGTCCAAGGAAACAATATGGTTGGTGATACAAGCTTCAGTCTTGAAGCAAGCTCTCAGATTAATAAGAAGGAAAAAGATGAATTGGTAGATCTTGTTGACGTTAAGGTAGGAAGAGAATATGAGCTTGTAGTCACTACCTATGCTGGTAAGTTTATTCTGCAACAAGTTGATAAAATCAAAAATAAGAGGGAAATATATCTTATACTAGATTGGTTAAATTTAAAACACACTCCTAACTCATCCTTCATTGCTTTTTTCTTACTGTTATTACTATTGTTGTTTAAAAAATGCAGGTCTTTACAGATATAGAGTGGGAGATTTGCTAAGAGTTGTTGGATTCAAGAATATGGCTCCCCAATTCAACTTCATATGTCGGAAAAATGTTGCTCTAAGCATTGAAGCCGACAAAACTGATGAATCTGAGCTGGAAAGCGCAGTAGAGAAAGCTATGATCAACCATTTAAGTCCACTTAATGCGAATTTAGTTGATTATACTGCCTATGCAGATACAAGCACAATTCCAGGACATTATGTTATTTTCTGGGAATACAATATGCACGACGATGGATCAATAATTATAAACCAAGTGGTTCCATCTTCGGTTTTTGAGAAGTATTGTCTTGACATTGAAGAGTCACTCAACAGTGTGTATCGACAAGGTCGTGTAGCTGATAAATCTATTGGTCCACTTGAGATCAAGATAGTAGAAAGAGGGACTTTTAATGAAGTGATTGATTATGCCAGCAACTTAGGTGCTTCATTGAGCCAGTATAAGACTCATAGGTCTCTGAAGGTGGGACCAATTGTTGATCTTTTGAACTCAAAGGTGGCGTCTAACCATTTTAGTCCAAAATGTCCAACATGGGCTCCTAGTAAGTTTTGTAATGTAACAGGTTAAATTGTGTTTTGCTCCACCAACTTTACGCTCTTTTCATGTCTAATCCCCTATTTTCACTTTCAAGAGCATAATAAAATCTTAAAATTGGACTTATCACACTGTTCTTTTTGCTGTATATCATTTTGCACTAATAATATTTGAGATGATTCATAATTAACTGGTATTATAACAACATAGTAAAATATATAATCTACATTGGTGACAAATTCTAAAGATTTAAACTTTATTTTGTCAAACATATATTTATGGAATCTCATAAAAAATATTAAAATTTTCATATTTATAATTAATAATTCTATGCATGCTTCCAGAGGTATAAAGTTTAAATTCATTAAAAATTATATATGGTGTTCTATTTACTATACAAATATATATAGGCTATATATATTATTAATTTTATAGTACTAAAAATAATTAAGATTGAAATTTAATAATCCATCCATCCATCTATTATATATACTAGCTTAGAACCTGTACCGGATTTTCTTTAATATTACATTATTTTTTAATTTAATTTAAACTAAAATTAAAGAATTGTTCGAAAAAGTTGTAAATTTTTTATTTGAAATAGAAAAGATAATGTGTTTGAGCTGAAAAGGTTAATTAGTAATTAAAATATTTTATTTTATTCTATTAAATAGAATTGTCCGTGATATTTTTGAAAAAAAGGTGTTTTAGTTGGTAGAAAGATAACGTGTTTTAGTTAAAAAATGTAATTGATTTATATACTAATTATGATTAATATATGTTTAAAATGAATATATCATAAAAATATCAAAGTAAGTGTAATTAAGTAAAAAAAAAATAACATGAACAATTAATTAAGGGTAATTAAGTAAATATAACAAACTAAACATGTACATTTGAAAAAAGGAATAAAAGCACAATTAAAAGACATAACTGGACCAATTAAAACATATAAATGTACATATATTTATTTGTATATATGCACAAGCAAACAACAACAAGTTCGGGCCCAATAGGCCCAACTTCATATTGGGCCCAACTGTCATAAATAAATTACCCTTTCAATTTTAACATCTCTATTTTGAAAATGCAGGGCAGTAAAATGGAGAATGAGATTAACAATAAGAAGAGAGAGGAACACTATGAAGAAGAAGGTAAACACAATTTCTTGTTTTCTTGAAAAATGCTTACATACATATATGAGTTTTCTTGAAAGATAACATTCTTATTGTTAACATGTATGTATGCAAGCATTTTTCAAGTAAACAAGAAATTATGATTACCTTCTTCATAGCGGTTCATTTCTCTCTTCTTATTGTTAATCTCATTTTCCATTTTGCTGCATGTATTTTCATGTTAGAGCAACACTAGAATCGAAAGGGGTAATTTATTTTTATGACAGTTGGGCCCAATATAAAGTTGGCCCAGAACTTGTTATTTGCGTGTGTATAAATATATACATGTGTGTGTTTTTGTAATATCCCGTAATTTTTTAGAATAATAATAATTAAAGAAAATAGAATAAAAGGATTAAAATTAGATAAAGATTAGGAATTTAAAATTGGATTAGACTGATGGGCCTAAAATTTGGACCGGGTTTGAATATGGATAACTAGTAGATCTGGAATCAGGGTTGTAAGATATTATAAATACGTCATATTCTCCTTCCTCGTTTTTATTATCGAAATTCATAGGCTTTTATACACACAAATCAGCAGTTTTGTAAAATTCGTAGTAAATTCATCGTATGTCGGAATTCGATGATTCTGGACTTTTCGGAAAGGTCTTTTCGTTCTCCACAACTTTCATGTTTTGAGTTTTTGAAAGAAAACGTCATTTAGAGGGTAAAAAAGGGCACAAACAGTTCTGGTCAGATTTGAGGTAAGTTTCCAATTGATCTTTCTAGTGCTTTCAAAATTATATGTTATGTGTGTATATTTGTTTATCAAAATTTGGGCTAAGTGAAGATATATTTGAAAGTATTATGTGTTATAGTATACGTATTTTTGTCTATGTGTGGTGTCTCAACGATAGTTTTGGATCTCTGATTTGTGCCATGGTTTGTGAAAATATCGAACAAGAACATAGGACCGTAGTCACCGGGTGGTAGTGACAGTTTTATGAAAATTTAGGACCGTTATCACCGGGTTGTAGTGGTCTTGGCATGAATTATGGGTTTTGAATTATTGTTGTTATGTGATTATCTACATCGTATGTATCAAATAAGAATATAAATGTGCATCGAAAGTGTTTATTTATCGTATAGATTATCGTATTTTGTTATATGTGTATATGTTGCTTTGCACTGCTAATTGGATCGATTGGTTTCTTGCTGGGCTTCGCCGCTCATTCTTACAATTTTCAGGTTTGGAATAAGAGAGTTGGATAGCGTTGGAGTTCGAGGACATTAGGTTTGGAGTAGATTGACCTTTGGACTTCCGTTAGCTGCGCTTTTGTAATAGTTATCATTGTAATAGAATTTTGGATTGATAAGTTGTATTTTATTTTAGTTTTGTATTTAGAATTAATAGTCCGAAAAGTCGGGCTGTTACAGTTTTAGTTGGCTCAGTTATATTTTTTGATTGTGCTTTTATTCCTTCTTTCAAATGTACATGTTTAGTCTAGACACTACGCCATAAGTGGGCTACTATAATGCAAGTGTTACAAGGAGCATTACATTAGCTAAGAGATTTTTGGCCTATTGTAACACCTCTCGGTTAGTGTTACAATAGCTATAAAGCCAGTGTTGCAAACAAATCCCGGTGTTGCAGAGCATGTAACACCAGCACCTGGTGTTACATTAGGTATTTTATATTTTTTAAAAATATAAAAATAAATTTATTATCATAAAACTAGATCAAAGTTATATTTTGATTTCTGACAAAAAAAAGAAGTTATATTTTGATTTATTTTTTACTCTAACATATAGTATATGATATAATACGAATTTTTAAAATATATTATATTTATATATTTAAGATTTTTATAATTTCAAATTTAATAAATAGCAAATTTAATAGTTTAACTGAAAAATTAAATAACAAAAATTAAAATCACGATATTGTGAAATGTATGGGCGGTAATTTTCCCCCCAAAATGAAAAATCGCTTACTACTTCTTCCTCACAGACTCTCTCAATGGTCTTTCCCTAACGTTCTCTCTCACTCTCATCCCGAATACTCTCTCTTACTCTCAAAGAAGATCCGAAACATGAATTGAAGAAAAAGCTAAACACGAATTTGGGTAAAGACTCCCAGATTCTCTTCCTCTCTCTATTCCTCTCTCCCTCGACATGACTATGGCTCCAATTTAATTGATTTTTAATTGATTTTGCAGGTAGTGTGAGCTTCAAAATGGGGGTTCGAGTGAATTGGTAAGTATATACATCTTAATTGGAGTTTTGTTTTGATTAATTACGGGTTTTGGTATGATTAATTTAGGATTTGTTTTGAAGGCGATTTGTTTTGGTATGATTAATTACGGGTTTTGATTAATTCGAGTCATATGCGACTCGAAGCTACTACACATTTCAGGAAGCTACTTTCAATAGGTTTGATTCGGTTGTTTTGATTGTGAAATTGATTTTCTATATGTGGCATGAATCTAATCAATCTTGATTGTTTTTTTTATAGAGCGTAATCCTCCAATTGAGGATGTGATTCAATCTGGGGTTGTTCCTCGTTTTATCGAGTTTCTTGGCAGGGATGATTACCCACAACTTCAGGTTTGAGTCTGAAGATTGAACTTTGATGTGTATGAATGTTTTTTCATATTTTCTTACGTGGTTATTTGCTTGCCTACTTGGATATTGAATGCATCTGGAACAATCTTGGATGTCTTCAGTTTGAGGCTGTTTGGGCTCTTACAAATATTGCATCTGGTACATCCGAACATACCAAGGTTGTGATTGAACATGGCGCTATTCCCATTTTCGTGAGACTTCTTGCTTCTTCAAGTGACGATGTCCGTGATCAGGTATAATTTGAAAGAATTGTTGGTAGTCATATAGACTTGTTCTTCAATAAGATTCTTCTGGTTGCACTAGTAAAACATAAACATGTTCATTGTTTACTACTGCTTGGTAAGTGATGAATATTAATTATCAAGTT
>PHNY01099749.1:7209-18066 GCA_003724115.2 Anethum foeniculum
TGTCTAAATAACTTATAAGTTACAATGTTCATATCACTTATATGACACTTTTCAACTTTAAGTCATAAGTTACATTTTTTAAGAAATCCCAAACGGGCCCTACAAACGATCATAATTTCAGGATGTGCTACTAGTACATTTTAGCTCCAAATTATACTACTAAGGCCTTTTCCCAAAAATTATCTAATAAAATTTAAATCGTTTTTCTTAAAAGTGTTTTTTACCTCAAAAGCTGCGGTTATAGAAAGCAGGTCCCCATACTTTTAAACAAACCTGCATTTCAGCTTTTGCGAAAAGAGCTGTTGATTGCAGCATCTAACCTAACCAAAAGTATTATTATTTTTTTAATTTTTTACATCAATATATATATATATATGTATTAAAAATATTACCAAACAATCATCTAATTTTTATAACAACACTTTTTTCATCAGCACTTTTTCAAGCAGCACAGTCATTTTTAACGGCACAGTCTAAATAATAATCGAAAAAATAATAATCTCGTCAAAATAATATTTTTTCTGATCCCAACATAATAGATACTGTATATTTTATTCACGGTGAAATAATAAAGTCAGAAAAAATAATTCTTTTCTTGATTTTGATCTCTTATTTTAAAGAAGTTTAACTTTAACACATATTTTCAATTAAATACCGCAAAGCAGACCTATAACCAATATTTTAAATAAAAAAACAAGTCAATACTATATAAGCTTCTTGGGTAAGGGAAATGATTGATCGAGCTTTTGCATCAACTTCTTGGTGGCAGATGTTTCCTTTATATAAGCTGGAAGTGTATTATTCAATTTACTCTGATCACGATCCTATTCAGATTGAGTTGTGTAGTACTAATCATTCGAGAAGAAAGTTTCGTTTTCGATTTAAAAATACCTGGCTGCAGGAGCAATCTTTTTATGAGGAAGTTACGAGGTACTGGAGAAGTATAGGTCTTATTCATTTTCTTTTAAAGTTGCTGGAACTATATATCGAACTTTCACTACACCATAGATTGCTTATAGCAACACTGAGATAACATTGTCTTATGTGCTATATTTGTTGCAATAGAGTCTGACAACAAATATGTAAAAATTAAGCGTTGCACCTGAGTGCGTTGCAATTGGTCGATTTAGCAACGAATATAGCACCCTGTAGCAACGGAAATTATTCATTGCAATAAAAGGAAATAGCAACAAATTTGTATATACAGCAACGCCTAAATAGTATTGCATTAGCTTAAATTCGTATCTTTTTAATGACTTTAAGGCAACAATATTATACCAATTACAATGATTTTAACGAAGTTATTGCAATGATTTTGACCCCTATTGCAATATTTTTATGATTTTTTAGCAACATAGTTCTATGACATGGCAACAATTTTTTTTTAAAAAAACAATGAACAGGTTCTTGCTGTAAATACAGTTAGAAAGGCATATAAGCCACAAATTTCAATAATTGTCATCAATTCACAACCCAACCATCAAGTATCCAATAATCCAAAAGCGGTACAATGACCTGTAGAATGTAGTGTTACAAAGTATCCCAATCTAAGTCGCTTACGTAAATTAGCCATTAAAGTCAAGGCATAATTTAAACAAAAGACTTAGTCTAGCTAGACAGGGCTAGAAAATGAAAATTACTAAGTTAAAATAAGACATAACAGAGGATCAAATAGCTAGCTAAGTAGATTCGTCTCCATTCGAATCGACCTCGGCACCATCTCCATCGCTCTAATCTCCAACATCCTCGTCCCCATCGTCATCATCTCTATCTTCCTCTTCTCTGTCATCGTCATCTGATCCATCAACCTCAACCGAGCTTTCGGCACACAATTCTTCGACATCGACATTTTTAGTAGGATTCATTTCTGCCAGTCTCCCCAAAATCTTCTTGAGCTTCTTATTCAACTTGTCGTCCATTTCAACAGCTATTTCTTCCCTCATCTTTTCCAGTTCTGCAGAATCTGTGTGGCCAATTTTTGCTAACTTTTTGTTTGATTTCCTTGTTTTGCTACTTCTTCCTAACAGCCAGTTTGGTCCATGAGCTTCAAAATCAAGCTCTGCCGTCTCTTCATTATCATCATCGGCTAATGCATTACTAAATAATTGCAAAAACACAATCGGCAAAAAAAAATTGCAATTATGTATATACAATTTTTACCCTCTTTGTATGATCCTTGCGGGGTTTTCGATACAATTGACGCTTTGCAGCAATTATTGTAGATTCACCATCCAAGTTAGCAATTTTCTACGATAAAAGAACCTAGAATGAGTATTCGTACATAAATGAAATAAAATGCGCCAAAAATAGATAAGTGGCTTAATGTACCATTTTACTGCGAAGGTGGGAAAAACTGGTACGACCAGCAGTATGAGTATCAGTCACCTTTTTCCGATTTGCTACATTTTTTCAGCTTTTATTTGCACAGCTTCGTCACCCCACTACTTCAGCAGTACCATGAATTGTTCCAATGGAATGTTTGCAGGCTTGCTTTTTATACGGTCCCTATCATTGTCAAACTTCTTAAAGTATCGTGACTTAACACGGCTTTTGTATACCCTCCAGTTGTCATCAAGCGTCCTCAATACACAATCTTTCCCTTCCTCAGGAATAATATACTTTGTCTGGTGAAATAATAAATTAAAAATGTTAATTAATTATATACTAAGCAATTAACAATTAGTTCAATTTACAAATATAGTGAAAAAATGAACAAAGCAATAAAAAAGAAAAATAGTGCTTTTTACCTTCACATATTCCCACAAGCCATTTTTTTCTTTCTCTGGAACTCTCGACCAATTAACAAAATTAAGTGGAATATATAGCCTTGCTATGATCCCCAAGAAACTGCTCAATTCATTAACTAATTTATCTTTCTTTGAGTAAGGCTGTAATTCAGAATTTAAGCAGACCGCTGGCCTATCTTCGAGCTTTCGTATGAAGACATGATTCATCTTTGTAGGTCCTTTGCGCCTTTGATTTTTAGTACTGCTTTCACCTATATGAAAGTAGACACGAATTAGTTAGATTCATCTTGATGAAACCATTACTTAAAATGATAAAAAAAAATTACATGTCTCCAATTTATCCATCGAGGATGCAAAGATATGATGAGCCTCCAAATTAGTAGTCACGGCCTTGTCCTGTGTATTTTTCTCTTTCATTTCCCTTTTCTTTTTTTTACATTTCCAAGTATGCATCCATAGTACCAATTCCTTGGTTGTTAGGAACCCTTTCTAGCTTGGTCAGATTAACAGGTAGTGGCGGGGGTGGAGGTAGTGGAGGGGATGAAGGGTGACTTACTGGTTCTAAGGTATATGGTGATTTCTCCCCATTGGTAGCCTTCCAAAAATACAAAAAAAAAAATAGATAACCTTAAACTACAATCCGGAAATATACTAAAAAAATCGTGAAGTTAAATAAATTTAAAAATGTACCTTTTGAGCATTATTAACTGATGAACGCGTTGTTCGTCTGACCGTGACATCCTTATCCTTCTTCACTCTCTTTTTGCGCTACAAAATTAAAATACGGTCAGAAACACAAAAGATATGATCTTATGATATTATTTTTAAAAATAACAATGTCATGCATTGGAAAGAATAATATATACGTCTTCCTCTTCACTTAAACTGTCATGTCCGGAAACATACGGCCTATCAAATTCCAATTCCATATCATATTATACCTCTATAACCTTTTTTCTTAATTTCTTCTTGGATTTTGTAGCTTCAACCAACTCAGCTGCCTTCTCCTTCAATTTCAGCTTTGTATTTCTCTCTGATTTTCATGGGCTTTGAGCCTTATCTTCAATTCATAATCTACAACCTTCTGGGTCTGCATTAAAGCCAAAAATTATAAACTCAAAAATGTGTATGATACAGTGTGATATTATAAAATGGACATAACCAAAATTACCATGCCACTTGCTTTCTCTTTGCCACTTAGAACTGACATCTCCTTTTTACTTGGAATCTTTTTCTCCTACAGCTCATGACTTGCATTATTGTCTCCTTTTCAGTTGCATTCGTTTTTTCCAGCAATTCACTTGCATTTTTGTTCTCGTTTTCACTTCCTCTTTTTCTTTTTTAGTTAATCTGCTGATCAGGTATGTTTTCAATAGCTTTTTTCTTCTCCTGATCATATGCATCCTTGGCCAACTTCTTTTAAATTAGTTGTTGTTGTTTAAGATCTTGAACCGTCACAAACTTTCGTCTCAACTGGAAATCAGCACCTACAACAGTAATTACGAAAAAACATTAAAAATTATGTCAATCTCAAATTCATTAGCAATACAAAAAATGTAGCCAACTTTACCTTCAAAAACCGTGTTCTTGGTCTTACGATTACGTGGGGTTGGGTCTGACTTACAGGCTCAATAGCTTTGTCAACAACCGTGTCAACATATAGATCTAAGAAAGAACCATTTTTCAGACCTTCTCCAAGACTAATCGCTTCTACATCAGTAGCGATTAATTTCCAGCCACCACCTTGTTTCTTTACATATACGCTTCCAATTTCACTATACCCGAGATCATCTTTAACATATTCCATGATAACCGAGTGAGAGAATCTATCAGGGTCAACAGCTTCAGCAATAGTGATGCAGCTTCCATGTGAATACTTGTTTTTTTTTCAAATTCTCCCTTATGGTAAAACCTGAGAAAAAAATGGTTTTCTGCCATTTCCTGTGAATAACAAAAACATGAAAAGGTCATTAGTCCACACATTTTACCAATATATGAAGGTAACAATTAACAAGTAAATTACAACTAATATATAACCGATAAAAATTAACAAGTAAATTACAACTAATATATTACCGGTAACAATTAATTAAACTGGTAAAAAATCAGGGGATTAATTGTACAAGCAGAACGTTAAATGGTACCGAATAAATTACAACAAATTAGCATTAATCAGTTACAAGTAGGGGAAGTACTTATAGCATTACAAGAAAGGAAATTGACACAAAGAAAACAAAAAAAATCACAAAGCCAATCATTCAAAAAATTTATCGTCAAAGCACATTTCACCCGGCATGTCATCCCTACACCAGCTAACATCATCATTCCGGTTCTGCAATTCAATGTTGACTTCTGTATCATGCATAGTGGGTCCACAAACATCTTCAAGGACATCAGTTTATGTGCCTATATCATGGACTCCTTCGATAATTTCTTTGGGCTTTCTAAACTTATCGGTTGACACTTCAAATATCCAATTAACAAATGATTGACAAGGACCATTAAACACGAGATGTTCATATACATTATCTCGAGAGAACCAGAAACAGTTACTACAATCTTTGCAGGGGCANCGCAACTCATTTCTTATGGCGAAATTATCAAAGGCATTTCTGACAAAATCTGTGGCACTATTACTATAACCCTCACTGTGCTTTTGCAGTGAAAGCCAAGTCATATTTTCGCAAGATTACAAACCTAGTATCTACACAAGGAAACAAACAAATAATATACATAAAAACAGAGTTGTAAAAATAAAACGCATAACTGAAAACAAAACACATAAGCACTTTGTACATGCTAAAATCGTTAACTATCTCAACACAAACATATGCACAAAACAAACAAGAACAGAGCATACAAATTTAAAAATCCCAAATAAAAGCAAAGCAACCAAATTAAAAAAACACAGCCACAATTGATGCTTACAAACATAATCATACAAGTTAAGCCCTAATTTAATAGAGCACAGTTATAATTTTAACATAATTTTAAAATCTTGGACAAAATCACAATCGAAACCCTAATTTTGAAATCCCCAATTTTAAAGTTTCAACAACATCACAATCGAAACCCTAATTGTAAAATGCCCGATTTAAAAGCATCAACAAAGTCACAATTAATGCCCTAATTTTAAAGTCCAGATCTTACCTTCGAGCTTGATTTTTGTTCGATGTTGAGTTCTCTTCGAGCTTCAATGGTTCCACCTTCACTCTCCAACTCCGAGTTTGATTGTTTCTCGAGCTTCAATCTCCGAGCTTCACTGTTTCTCTCCTGTGAATCTCCGAGCTTCACTGTTTCTCTCCTGTTCCTCGAGCTTGAGTCGCTTGTGAATCGCCTTCGTGTCTCATGTGAGGGTAAAGTGAGTCCCGTGTATTTTAACTTAGACAAATTATGTAATAGAATTATTTTTAGTAATTGTATACTTGGGCGCCTGTTTTGAAAAGTCGGGGCAAAAATAAAAGGAAAGCCCACTTCTTTTTTAAGGACCCGGAAAACTTTTGGGCCCAAAATTTGAAGAATTTTGCAACGGTTTTAGAAATTCGTTGCAAAGTGTTAATATTTTTGCCAAAAACATACTCTTTTGTAACAATTTAAAAAATATTACAATAGCTACACATTTGTCAAAACTACTTAACAAACATTAACAATTTACGGACAAATTTTGAAGTGGGCGTTGCTATAGCCAATCTATGGTGTAGTGTTTATGGAGAAGTGATGATGTAAATTTTTCAACAAATTTTGAGAGAAAATCAAAAAACAGAAAGAAACTCTAAGTCTATATGAAAGTTATGCGAATGAAGTTCAAACGAAACGCTATTTTGAGGAAAAAAGCAAATTAGAAGATTTGTTAGTCCATGAGGAGGAGGCGTACTGGTAGCAAAGAGCTAAATCTTTTTGGTTAAAGGAGGGGGATTCAAATTCTAAGTTCTTTCACGCTTATATAACCACAAGGAAAGTCATAAGCAAAATGACTTGTCTAAAGGATAACAATGGAGATCTAGTAACTGACCAGGGGAGTATGTGCAATATAGTAATAAACTATTTTCTTAAGCTATTTAGTCTTGCTGATAGTAATCAGGAGGAGAGTCCAGATGCTATTGAAGCTGTAATTAGAAGCACATAATTCAGAGTTGGTGGCAGAGTTCACATTTGAAGAGTTTTCTGCAGCGGTTAAACAGATACACCCGGACAAAAGTGCAGGGCCAGACGGCCTTAACCCTGCCTTTTATTAGAATTTTTGGAGTTTGTTGGGCAGAGAAGTTTTTCAGTGCTGTCTCAAATGGTTGAATTATGTGTCTTTTCCAGCTAATTTAAATGATACTACGATAGTCTTGATTCCTAAGAAAGATAGTGCTGATTCCATGAAAGACCTTCATCCCATTGCTCTATGTAATGTCCTTTACAAAATAATTGCTAAAGTTTTATCAAATCGTCTTAAAACCTTACTTCCAAGTATCATCACAGAGAACCAGTCTGCTTTTGTTCCTGGCCGCAATATTACAGATAATGTTTTATTAGCTTTTAAGATGTTGCATTACACGAAGCAAAAGAAAAGTGGTGCTGAAGGTGTAGTAGCTTTGAAGGTCGATGTTAGCAAGGCATATGATAGAGTCGATTGGCGTTTTTTAAAAACTTAGATATAGCAGATGGGATTCTCTAGCAAATCGATTGCTTGGATCATGTTGTGTGTTTCGACTGTGTCTTATTCGGTGAATTTTAATAATGATCAAATAGGTCCTATAATCCCACGTCGAGGACTACGGCAAGGTGACCCTTTATCACCCTATCTATTTTTGCTGTGTGTTGAAGGTCTCTCTCGTGCTATAAAGAAGTCAGCTGAGGTAGGGAGGATTTCTGGTTGTAAAATTCATATGCAGGCTTCAGAAGGTACACATCTTTTATTTACAGATGATAGCTTTCTGTTCTGTAAAGCATCTTTGGAGGAAGTTGGAGAAATTAAAACACTTCTGCAAAAGTATTAACTATATTCGGGTCAAGCAATTAACTTTTAGAAGTCGGAAATTTATTTCAGTGCAAATGTGAGGGTAGACAAACAAGAGGAAATAAAAAAAACATGCTAGAGGTGCATTCTGATTTCTGGTCTTAGTGCAAGTCGATATTTAGGGTTGCCTTCACTGGTAGTTAGATCCAAGAAATAGGTGTTCAACTTTTTGAAAGATCGACTTTGGAATAAGATACAAGGGTGGAGTATCAAATACCTTTTTAAAGTAGGTAAAACAGTTCTACTTCAAAATGTAGCTTAATCAGTTCCTTCATATGCTATGTCGTGCTTATTGCTTCCTGAGTCTCTTTGCAAGGAGCTTGAAAGATTGATAAATAGCTTTTGGTAGGGTACGAAGGAAGATGGTAGAAAGGGAATAAGATGGTTGTCATGGACAAATATGAGTATGTCGAAGAGTTCGGGGGGTTTGGGGTTTAAAGACTTGGCATTACTGGAGCTTTCTAAGAAATCTTAATTCATTGGTTGCAAGGGTATTTAAAGCTAGGTATTATGCGAATACTAGTCTGTTTGAGGCAAGTAGAGGTGGAGGTGTGAGTTTTATTTGGTCTAGGCTTTGGCAGGCTAAAGAAGTTTTGAAAATGGGGTTTAAATGGGTGGTTGGAGATGGAGAAACCATTAGAATTACTGAAGATCCTTGAGTGAGATTGAAGGAGAACCACATGATAGACATTGTGAATGTTGAACCGTCTGGTGGAAGAAAGGTGTGTGAGCTGTTTATTCCTGGCAAAAAAAGGGGGACTCTATTAAGGTAAGCAATTTATTTACTAACTGTGATGCCAAAGCAATTTTGCCTATACCTCTTCCCATAAGTCAGGTTCCAGATCGCATTGCTTGGTCTTTTACACCTGATGGAAAGTACTCTGTCAAGTCTGGGTATAAATTTTGGCATGATTGTTTTAGTGAGTGTATAAGGAACCAAGTACTAAGGGATGGATGAAGCTGTGGAGGCTGGAGGTATCCCATAAGATTAGAGTTTTATAATGGCGTATAGGCCGAAATAACGTGCATGTTCGTAATTTGCTAAGGGGGAAGAGAGTTCAGACTACAATCATATGTCCAATGTGTATGAATGATATGGAATATTAAATGCATATATTTCTTGACTATAGCTTTACAAGAGAGTGTTGGCATTTTATGCAGATGGATTTCAATGTAGCAAATATTATATCTTGTTCAGAATGGCTGTTGCAAAAAATGGTAGAAGTAGATCAGGACACTATGGTAAGAATGGATACAGTTTTATTGGGAGTATGGGCAGCTAGGAACTTGAAAGTCTGGGAGGACAAATCAATCAGTCCGGAAATTGCAATGAAGTGGAGTCTAACACAGGTTTCTCAGTGGCGAGAAGTGCAGAAGATGAAATCTGATTTCGCTAATGTAAATGCTCAAGATCAGTCAAGTGTTGCAGGTCAGTGGAAAGTTCCAGAGGAAAATCATGTTAAAGTCAATGTAGATGTTTCAGTATATGTAGGGAGGCTTAGTTACTCAATTGGCATAGTCATCCGAGATCATAGGGGAGAATTCTGCAGAGCTAGGAATCTTGTCAAGAATGAGAAGTTTCAGTTTTTGAGGCAGAGGCATGTGGAGTGCTAAAGACTATTACGGTGAGTATTAGAATTGGGATTAGTAAATGTGATGATTGACTGTGATTCAATGCTCACTATGCAAGCTATTCGTAAGGGAACAGATAGTTTTCTAGAAGTGGGAAACATGCTTCAGGAGAGTCGGGTTGGTGTTGGGTGGTCGACCGGATATCTGTGTCTCGTTTATTAGAAAGTAAGCCAATAGAGTAACCTATTTGTTAGTTAGGGTTGCTTGTGAGGTTAATTGCTTCAATGATTTTTCTTCTTCTCCACAATTGGTATTAGAGAGTATTATGTAGGATGCTTTGATGATTTAAAGCAATTTCTTTTTATAAAAAAAAAATTAATACTATATACAAAATTTATTTAACTTTTTTTATCAGCAATTCCTACATAAAGTTCATTACTGAATTTTTTTGCATGTTGCGATGAATTTAGTCCTTTATTATAGTTTTGCACAAACTGAATATTGTCTACCCAATAAAAAGACAATAAAGTATGATTATTATTAGAAGTATGAATGTCTGTTAATCAAATAATTGATAATGATTAGCGTAATAAAGTTATCGAGTGAAAAAAGATTAATTATATCAATATATGTACTTTATAATAAAACAGCTAGCTCATAATGAAATAATAGTAATAATGATAAATTTTAGTTAGAATCTTCTTCATCCGCAAATTATTATGAAGTAGAATTTTTAATGTGCAGTCTTATTACCGTAAAATATATACTCCATGCGTGCCATTGAAATCTATACATTGGGGGTTCAGGGTAGAGATTAAGAAAAAATGTAATTATATCCTATATGTAATTGGTGTAAGGCAGATAATCTAATCATGTTATGTGGTTTGGTCTTCAAGATTGAAGAAGGTTGAAGATGTCATTTCACAAGTATTATAGGTTAAATATAATATACTATAATTAAATTAGATATACTCAAAATCGAATGTGGATTAGAGTCACGGAAGAAAATGACTTTAAAATCTGCAAAATGTTTCATAATAAAGCTTATTCGAATCACTTTTAATATTTTAAACAAATATTTAATATATAAATATAAATAATTAAAATTTTCACTCAGGATATGGTTAATATGGTTAAAATTTGATAATATATCAATAGATTAATAGGGTTAAAATACAACAATAATAATTAAAAAGAAATTTTCACGGTTAAGAAGATTTAATTCATTTTTGTTATTTTCAATAAATATTTAATATATAATATAATAAAGATAATAATTAGAAACAAGTTTTCATAATAAAGATTATTCGATTCACTTTTAATATTTTAAACAAATATTTAATATATAAATATAAATAATTAAAATTTTCACTCAAAATATGGTTAATATGGTTAAAATTTGATAATATATCTAATAGGGTTAAAATACAACAATAATAATTAAAAAGAAATTTTCACGATTAAGATGATTTAATTCATTTTTGTTATTTTCAATAAATATTTAATATATAATATAATAAATTAATTAAGTAA
>PHNY01099836.1:11300-22549 GCA_003724115.2 Anethum foeniculum
ATCCCTTGAATCCACTTAACTTAATACATTTCATCCCTTTTACTATGCGTTCATAATCTCGTTCTACGCACCAATATGTCATTTTGATAATCCTCGACAACTTTCGTGTTTTGATCGACTCCGAATTACTCTCTTAGTTTGGGTAAAACGGGCGGTCAAAGTAGTACCTTCATAGTTGACTTTTCATTGAATCACTATTACGCGACTTGCACTCTAACATTTTTAATAAATCAAAAAGTCAATATTTAAATACGAAACTACCTCAAGGAGCTTCTTGAGTATTTTTAATATTTATCATAAAAGTCTCGATTTGAAAACATGAATTTAAATAGGTGAAAAGCATTTTAGAAGTTCGGTCAACTATGGAGTTTTACTATTTGCGCTAGTTTCACTAAAACGCTCATAACTCATTAACCGATAACTCAATCGACACATCGTCTTCACGTGCACGATCTAGAGAACTTGTACTTTGTGACTAAATAAGAACTTGGTTCTAGTTATAAGACCCATTTTTCCATTTCAACAGAACAGGGCAGTAGCTAGGCTGTAGCTATGCACTGCATAGCGTCGTTGCACAACTTCCATTCCAACATTTTTATAAAATCGAAGTTTTAATATCTTAAGCTCAAGTTTTGCAGAGGGCTTCCTCACTACATAATTCCCCTACTGACCAAGTTTCATAATTTTTAACCATGTTTAAGGGGCTCGTTTGTATCATCAAATTGAGTTCAATCAGCGATTTGGTTCACTTGCACGACTTTCATTAAAACGGACTTTTCTCCTAAATACATCGTCTCGACACAATCTTTATAAGGTTACAAACTAAAAAAAATTATCTTTACTGTAATAGGCAGTGGTGTTGAAAAATATAAGTTTTACAGTTCGAAAACTTTGTTTAAAACATGTCTAAAATCAAACGGGCATTACGACGGCTATACGCGTAATGATTCCCGAATCTAACTTTGATTAATCCATTTAACACAAACTAACCATAAAATCCAACATATTTCTTACAAGGTCAGTTTATAAACTCTATAAAATCATCATCAACATCAACCTATCACAATTAACCATCAAGACCTAATCATTTACAATCCAAATATCTTGAACCACCACATACTTTAACATAACTTAAAACTCAAGCTTATAAATCATGTAAATCAAAGGGTGGGTGAGTGGTTATACCTTCTTGAATCCTTAAACATACTAAAAAGAGATTGTAACCCTTCAGGGAGACTTGATCTATGCTTATCATCCTTAAACTTGCAAAAGAAATCAAGAAAACAAGTTAGTAAATTTCGAAGTTACTATTCACCCTCAACTTCAAACATTTTTATAAAATTGAAAACATCATGTATGGACATGAAACTTTAAATGAACCTTACCCATGATATGGAGGAGCTTTGGTAAATATTTTGTGATTTATAGATGAGTAGATCATGAGTTATGAATTTTTATTCCATTGGTGTTCTTATTGGGCAGTTTATGAAAAATGGGAGAGTAAGAGAATTTCTTGGCTTTGTTTTTGGTGTTGGTTACTTTTGATATCTATTTGATGTATGCATAGGTTTAGTGAGATTGCAAGAAGCTTCCCAAGATATTATTCTAGTCTTTAGCTTCTCTTATAAGCTTGGAATCCTAGATTAGCAAAATTCAACTTTAGGCTAACTGGATGCTAATTCTTTGTACTTCTAGTTGGCACTTGGTTGAATTTCTAATTCCTTTAGTTTGCATGGCTTATACAAGAAGCTTTCATGGGCTTTTACTTGGTTATATGGCCATAATAGCTACTAATTAACCTTGTCTCGTTATTTCGGATAAATCTTCAAAAACGCTTTGCGACATCATTCCTTGTTTCATAAATCCTAATTGATTTCCATACTTGTACTTACGTGCCTCGTAGAATTTAAATTTTATAACGTCTTTTGGTGCCACGTAATCTTCATATTATTCGCTAGCTCGTGAATAGTGCCATTTTGAAAAGTTTGTCGTTTGTGAAAACTAACAACTTTTACATACACTTATTTTCAGTATAAAGACGCACCGTGAACTCGGTTTCTTAATTTTCATACTCGACATAGTGTGGTCGTAAAAGTTTTAATTAAATCGTAAGATTACTATTCATCAAAGTCTTTTACCGATGTCAAAAAATTTGGGTTCTTACATTCTTGGTGCAGGAACCAACTCTCATACTTTGTTTCTTTTAAACTGATTTAGCTCCTCTTGCATTGCAGTTATCCAATCAGGATCAAGAAGGGCTTCCTCTGTTTTCTTTGGCTCAATTTGAGATAGAAAGCAACCATATAGACATTCATTTGCAGTAGCACTTCTAGTCCTTACACCAGCATTTGGGTCACCAATAACAGTGTCTCTAGTATGGCTTCTGTCCCATATCCTAGTGTGATGATTTTGCTGACTAGAAGTGTCCTCATTCTCTTCATTTATGGCATGATTTACAGAACCATCACCTCTCCCCCCCTGAGTTTCTGCTATCAAATTCAGGTGAGTTTTTGATTAGAAGTGGATCTTCATTCACAGAACCGACTGGATCACTAGCTTCCTCTCTTCCATCATTTGCATTTCTTTCAACATCATCTGTCAAGATTGAGATTTTCAAACTTCAAGGCTTCAGCTTCACTTTCATCAATGCAGTCTAAACCAGGGTATTTATCATCATCAAAGGTCACATCTGTACTCTTCATAACTTTCTTTTACTCCAATACATAGACCTTTTAGGCAGTCCTTTCCAATGAGTAGCCAATAAAGATGGCTTCAAATACTTTAGAGTCAAATTTGCCGACATTTGCAGCTTCGACTAGAGTTCTATTTTTCCTTTCAACTACTCCATTCTGTTGAGGGGTTCTTGGAGCAGATAACTCTTGAATGATGCCTTTGTCTTTACAGAAGTTGTTCAGAATAACATTTCTGAACTCAGTTCCATTGTAACTTCTCAAACTTTTTACAGAGTTGTGATCTTCAGCCTGGTTCTCAATCTTCTTTATGTGTTCAATGATGATATGTGGAGTTTCATATGTGGAATGTATAAATTCCACCCATGTATATCTTGATTAGTCATCCACCATCACCAGTGCATTTCTTTTCTTGGAAATGGACATGACATTCACAGGACCAAACAAGTTCATGTGAATCAGTTGTAGTGGAGCATTTATGGAGGTTACAGTTTTGCTTTTGTGACTTGATCTTTTCATTTTCCCTTTTTGACATGCATCACATACCCCTTCTTGAATAAAATCCAATGCAGGCATTGTCTCTCACCAGTTTTCTCTTAACTAGAGAATTAATTGCTTGATGTTTAAGTGAGAGAGCTATTTGTGCCAAAGCCAACATTGGTCATTTGATGCTTTTGTGTAGAAACAGCGCATCTTATCCTTGTCTGCTGAGTTCATGTCTGCAACAAACAGGCTTCCTTTTCTTACTCCCTTAAGAGCAACTTCACCAGTTTTCCTTCTTGAGATGAAGCAATCTTCTTTGTCAAAATCCACTTTGAATCCTCTGTCTGTGAATTGACTGACACTTAAAAGATTGTGCTCAAGTCCTCCAACCAGTGCTACATCTTGAATAACAACATTTCCACAAAGCAAATTGCCATATCTCAATGTGAAACCCTTGCTGTTGTCTCCAAAGGTCACTAAAGGGCCAACTTTCTCCTCAAATTGTGATAGCAGGGCTTTATCACCTGTCATGTGTCTAGAACAGCCACCAACAATGACCCACATGACCTTCTTCTTGCCCTGCACACAGTGGTTATCAAGTGCTTTTAGGTGCCCAAACAGAGTTGGGCATATTCTCCTTCTTTGCAGGATTACTAGGAATAGATTTTGAGTTATCCAAAGAAACATTTTTCTTAGGTTGATTGACATTCTCATTTTTGACTTCAGCCCCAAGATTGATTTCCTTTAGATCGTTTCTTAACTTGTTTTTCTTCTCTTCCTTGTGCCTTCACTCTTTGCTTCATTTATGGGGGTCTTGAGAACAGGACTAGCCACAGACTTCTTTTCACTTTTAGTGTTAGAAGTTTATTCAATACTTTCTTTGCTCTCATCCTCATTTGCAATTTCTTGCTTGATGATGAGTTCCTCTTTAGCAGCCACCATACTAGTGTGAGTGTAAAACATTTCCATGCTTGTCTGTTCAACAGTTTCTTTATATTGAGAGGTGCTCAAGTCAATAGTGGTTAAGATGTGTATCTCAGTTAATGAAGATGATTCTCCTTTCTCTTCTTCTATGAGAGCATAATTTCCATATTCTTCATCTTATTCATTATCTGTGTCATCCCAACTTTTTCCCTCAGCAATATAAACTTTTCCCTGTTGTCTTTTCAGTAGAGCATCATATTTAGCTTCAAGCTCCAAGTATGCCTTATCTTTCTTCACCTTCCTTGGCTTGTTACATTTTGTGGCAAAATGACCAAATTCATCACAGTTGTAGTATCTAATGTTAGATCTATCCACAAACCATGTTTTGTAACTGCTTTTGCTAGTTGTGTTTGATGTCTTCATTTGAGATTTTCCTTTCCAATTGCTGTTGTAGGAGGACTGACCTTTACCTTTAAAAGATCTGGACTTCTTGAACCTCAAGTTAGAGAATTTCCTTGCAAGATAGGCCATGGATCGATCCACTTCATCGAATTCATCAAGAGTGTAAAACTCTTCCTCTCCTACTTCCACAATGACTTGTTTTTGAAGTTCCTTAAATTTTTCCTCCTTAGACTGCACAGCTTGAGTTTGAGATCCATCTTCATTTTCAATCAGCTTTTGGTCATTTGCTATCAAGGCATTTGACACATCAACTACATGCCCTTGATTCAGTTTCAATGACTTCCTCTGGATCATCTCAAGCTCATAGGTCTTAAGTATTCCATACAAGACCTACAGATTCATGTTGTCTAGATCTCTTCCTTCCCTTATTGCAGAAATTTTCTATTTCAAGTGATCAGGAAGAGTGAGTAAAAACTTCAGGTTTATCTCTTCAGTTTCATAGTGCTTGCTATGCAACTGCAAGTCATTCATCAACTTGTTGAATCTCTCAAACACTTTAGTAATGCCTTCCTTAGGTTTAGCCATGAAGCCCTCATATTATGAGATCAAGATCCTTCTCTGGTTTGACCTCACTTCTTCAGTACCTTCACATAAGATCTCTATCTTTTCCCACATTTGCTTGGCCGTCTCACAGTTAACAATGTTGTTGTACATAACATTGTTAATAGACTCAATCAAAATGAGTTGTAAGCCACTGTCCAGTGCTACCTTATCTCTCTCTGCTTCAGTGTATTTAGCTGGATCTTTCTAAATATAACGGCTAGGATTGGCAACATCATCTTGAGTTGTTTCAGGCAACAACACCATGGGAACAAAAGGTCCATGCCTTAGAATCTCATGGTACAGTGGATGAGCCATCTTGATGTACAATATCATTCTCTTCTTCCACATTGTATAGTTCCCTTTGTCAAAGATAGGTATCTTGATACTGCTAAGCTTTTGTGCACTCATAATTCCAAGATCTAATCTGTTTACTTTCAGATTTTGCTCTAATACCACTTGTTAGGTATGAAATGCATACATTGGGGGGTGAATGTGTGTTTCTTGATTTTCTTGAAAATAATTTTCGTTATTTCAATTAAACCAAGTTATGCAGCTGGCTGTTTGAGCTATTATGGTTTGGGTATGTTTTTGTAGTGATAACAGTAAGAATGTAAAATGCCCAAGACAAACAGTTATGAAAACTCACTTGATTTTATTTCAAAATCAATTGGGTTGTGCTACAAATCCAAGTTCTTA
Source organism: Anethum foeniculum (assembly GCA_003724115.2). Classification (NCBI taxonomy): domain Eukaryota; kingdom Viridiplantae; phylum Streptophyta; class Magnoliopsida; order Apiales; family Apiaceae; genus Anethum; species Anethum foeniculum. The sequence goes on from PHNY01099836.1 coordinate 17,099, forward strand.
AATGTTTAAGAACTTAGCTTCTCCTCGAGAGAAAATACAAGATCTATTTTTCAATTCCTATTCTCTCATCTAGACAAAGGACCTGTTTCATGTTTTATAGACTAACATGCACAGTTTACAGAGATTGCACCGAAATAGATAGACATATTTCCTAAAGACATTTTGTCTGTTTTTATATTCAGTGCTTCATATCCACAGACTATCTAGCAGGTCATGCTATGCCTTTGTCCAGTTAATCTTGGCCTTTGATCTTGCACTCTTCAAGTTGTATTTGTAGACTTTCCATTTTACTGATAAAACGGTTTGTTGATTGTAGATTTGAATCTTCATTATCTTTGTATTCTACAAATGGAACTGTGATAGAAATCAGCTAAGTACTGAACACTTGTGGAGATGTCATTGTCGTGATAGAGACCTGACAATATTCACTTGTAGAGATGTAACTTCTCGATATTGATTTCTGTAGCTTCTATCGTGATGGCCTTCTCCATACCCTTGACTTCGCGATAGATATCTATGTAAGTTGACATCTCGATAATCTCTATGCACTGACTTCACGATAGACTTCTCTACAGAATGACTTCGCGACAGACTTCTCTATAGGCTTGGCTTCTCGATAGATGGCAGACTTGTCTATAGGCTTGCTTCGCGACAGACTTCTCTACAGGCTTGCTTCGCGACAGACTTCTCCATAAGGTTCTTTTCTCGATAGACTTCTCCATAAGCTTGCCTTCTCGATAGACTTCTCTATAAGCTTGCCTTCTCGATAGACTTCTCCATAAGCTTAAACAGTTCTCGGTATAACTTGATCTATGACTTGTCGACATCTGACTTAAAACATTTTTTAATCTACAATATTATTCTCCTCTAAGCTTTATCTTCATTCCGAGGCATGATCAGACATGATCTTCTTCCAAAGTTTTATTCCTTAGCTTGGTGGCTGTCCAAAGAAAAATATATCAGTCTAGTCTTCTATTCAATTTTATAGACTCAAGAAATACAAATGCAAAATACTAAATCATTACAAGTCAACACATTCTTGGGATTGTCAAAGTGACTTAGTCTTGTTATAGTAAGCATGCCTTGCACAACAATATATATATATATATATATATATATATATATATATATATAATATGTATGTGTGTGTTTTTATGTATGNGTATGTATGTATGTATGTATGTATATGTGTGTGTATATACATTTGTATATGTATGCATGTATGTATATATGTATGCATGTATGTATGTATGTATATATATGTTTCAAAATTTTAACTAATAACTCTACAAAACATGGTATAATTATTGGTAGTTTGGTTTTACCGTAAAAAGAATAGTCACCGTTAGATATTTGATAAATAAATCAGAGCTGTTAGATATATACTAAAGAATATTCTCTATTTAAACTATTCTAGCAAAGCCCCAAGGTTCGAATCCTCACAACAACAATATTAAAAATATTCTCTTATTAGGATATTGTGTCAAAAATTCAAGGTTCGAATACTTTCAAAAAAGATATTAAAATATAAAATTTATATTATTAGTTCAAAACAATAATGCAAATAATTAAATAACTTAATACTTATAATATTATATTATTAAGAATATAATTTTTCAAGGTAAAATTTAGAAAATATAAATTATCAGATTTAATTTTATTTTTCATTATAAAAAATAATTAACATGATTAAAATACATATTAAATTAAAATTACCATTATTACTAAAATTAATTATATAAAATATATAATAATATTAAGAAAATTACAATATATATTAAAAATGTATGTGCATCGTACGGGTTGTAAGTTAGTATCTATTAATTTAAAGCACCTTAAAGCACCTTAAGTAGATGCTTAACAGGTGATAGTCCCAAAACTGAACCCTAGATAATATGTTTTCTAATATTATTATCACAAGATTTCTAGGAAAGAAAATATTATTATAATGATTAACATCATTTAGTTTATTATATTGAAAGTCTTATCCTACTTGATATATTGATATATTAATACTAAATTGTATGCATATCGAGAATAAAAGAACTGATCGGAGGATCATTGCCAAGACACCCGGCCGCGTTGCTCAGTCCCCCTACAGAGTCCATGTATCCTCTTTACAGTATTATTTCTTTAATTTCATGTCATGTACATATCGTATAGCTCTTGAAAGATTATCTTGTTTTTAGGATTTTGATATTTATTAAACTATTAGGAAATTAATTATAGGACACATAGTACCTCCCATTAGGTGTCAAGTTTCTATTTAGGTGACAAGTCAATTCCGGTCAAATGCAAAGTCAATTTCAGTCAAACACGTTATTTATAAAAAGAAAAATCTATTTTTATGTTTGACTTGACTAAAATATTTGAGATATCATTTTGTGGTATTTTATAATATTTTACTAGTGGCATTTAGGAGGCAAATTTTTATTTTTGGTATCAGTCGTTCTAAACTTTACAGTTTTACTATCTTTCGAAACGATGACTTATACCAATGGATATTTCATGACATATATAATTTAAAAATCTTTTTGCTTTTACATGACATATTTCCTTCTACTATAAGTCCATTCTCGTATTTGAAATAAATTTCTCCCGGTGCCCCTAACGGCTATATTCGTCTCGGAGAAAATTATCTTAAATACACTAGTATTTTTATAAATGCTTTAAAAGATAAAATATTTCTACAATACTAGTATATGACTTTATTAAATCATAATATAGTGCTTGGTCACTTGGTATTGACCAAAACTATATCGTTCGTCGACAACGCAAAACAGTTTGTCGGAAAGCTCCAAAACGAAGCCAAATCGACTTTTCATGATCAAGATTGACTTGGAACTTGATAGGACTTCTTTACATGGTCTATAATAGGTCTAGGAAGGTCTAGGAATATTTTCGGATTTTTACAAAAATATTTTTCCGGAAGTCGTTTTTCGCTTCAGGGGTTACTATTTATTATTTCTCGTTGAGTATTTTTACCTTACTTGTGCTATTTAAAAAATTATGAAATTTCTAGGAATGTCTTATAAAATACTTAAGAAGCTCCAGTAATATTTTCAGAATATTCTGACACTATTTTCCTAGGTATCCGTTTTGCGATTAAGTGATTTATTATATAAATTTTGTTCGCCTATCAAATCAACTTATTTTGGGAAACCCTTTTAAAACTTATCTTAGATATATTTAAGGATGCTTCTCTAATTGTTTCATAATTTATTGATAATTTTTCATCAGGGGTGATGAATAGTAATTTAGTTAGTAGCTTAAAAGCTTCTAGAAGGTGAATTTGGTGAAATGAGCTTTAAATTCAAATGCAATGCAAATTCAAATTTAATCCTTCTTTATTCTAATTCCCACATGCTGAATTGTTGAGGATAAGGATGAGAAGATACTTTATTTGTTTATTATTACTTTATGATAGCTATCGGATACTTGATAAGTGGCACATTGTGAGCCATTGGATCAAACCTTGGCTATAAATAGAGGTCTCTTCTCATCACTTTCCTAAGCAAAACACAAGCAAGAAAGTGCTGCAATAATCTCTCTAGAAATTATACTTTGAAGATGATATGTTCATTCTTCCCATCTTTGTTATGAATTTCATACTATAAGCTTGTTTCTTTACTTGTTTTTATCTTCTACAAGCTTATGATTTTGTTTCACTTTTTCTCTATGTATTATGATTATTTATAGATGCCCTTAGAGCATGGGTTATGTTCCACTTTGAAGATCGTTATCCGCCTATATGGTCGGTGTATCTTCTTAGTGATCGTTCATAGGTCAACTCGAGAAAAAATGGTCAAGTCATGTTCTATTATCATCAAAACTTGCTTGGTTACTTCTTGGGTATCTATAACCACTTGTGAGCTTGGTTATAATCTTCCTAATAATTCTTTAACCGCTAGATTAGCTTGGTGGAAGTACGGGTGATTATAGTTAATCTTGCACTAAAAGTGCGTTTATAGGCCATTAAACAAGAAGTTAATTTGACTTCAAACTCGTCCTTCATGTGCACACTTTTAACCACGTTTTTGAGGAGTTCTTAAACGCTCAAAATAATGGTTAGTGACACTTTGCTACTGCCCTTAAGTGTTCAAAAGATTAGCCCTCTTTATGGTGAAATTTTACAACTTAAACATAGGATTTTGCAAGTGTTATACAACAGTTTTCACTAGGCATTTTAGCCTCTTTCTTGGCACATCTAAAATCACAGTTTTAAGGTGTTCTTGAACAATTTAAGCTTGCTTTAAGTGGGTTTAAGGGGCTGCCTAAAGTTGTTAAAAGATTGGTTTGGTTGTAGCAATTTTTAACAACTAGTTTTGTTGTTTTTTGTAGTGATATTTAAGGGTGTCAAACAAACTATCTTGACAATACCCATTTTGTTTATTTCTTGTCATTTATAGAATTTTCGCATTTATATACTTGTTATTAATTGTTTTATATTGTTTAGTATATAAATTGTGATTGTGAAGAAACATGGCTTGCATTTACACTTTGTAGTGTTTAGAGCGAGACATACTAGTTCTTCCTCGAACATGAACGATATTTTTCGTACATTTGCACTTCTATAGTGGCTTGTGTCAAAAGATCAAAGTTCACTTAAACTAAGCTTCATCCTCCATTTTATGGAGAGTTTAGTGAACTTTACAAAATCTACTTAGTTCTTGAACGTTTCCGAAAAGAGCAGTAATCAAATTGAGATCAACGCTTTTGTTATCTCGCTATCGGAATGAACTAAGTATTCATATGGTTTATTCAAAAGTCTAAACCTTTGATTCAGCTTTGAATATATTCCGGGGGAATATATGGTACATCATTTAAGTACCAAAAGATTGCTAGTTATATTTAATCTTCCACGTTTACTTTCTCTAATATAACTTGTCAATTTTAGTAGTTTAATTGTTAAGATATATTCGCTCTCTCTCTTTTCATATGTCTTAATATATCTTATCAATTATAAGTCTGTTTAATTACTTGTTATATCCTCTCTCTAATTTTCATATGCCTTGATATAACTTGTTAATTATTTGTTCTTTAAATTGCTTGTTATATTCTCTCTCACTTTATAATTCTTGAATATAACTTGTCAATTTACTTGTGCTATATATATATTGTTTCCGCTCTTGCTCTTGAATTTTATTCATGATATATGCACACATTTGGCACACACTCACAAATATATATATATATATATATATATACTAACTCACTTGTTTTTATATATATATTCATGCTTTGGTGATCATATCGTGCCTATATAATATATATTGTTATATATTATATTATTGGCTCCATTATTGTCATATACATGCTCAAAATGCTTATTTGGTCATATGACATGTTAGTAGGCTTCTTGCACTTATTTTATTAACTTGTGTTAATATTATATTTCTTCTCTTTGTATTATATATATATATATATATATATATATATATATATATATTA
>PHNY01099856.1:290-23974 GCA_003724115.2 Anethum foeniculum
ACAATCTCAATAATTATACAATAGATAACTTATTTGGGAACCTTCGTGCATATGAAGAATATAATATTTCAAATAAGGTCATTCCAAAAATGGAAGACAAAAAGAAAAATATTGCTTTAAAAGATATATTAATAAATGAAGATGAAAACGACGATGAATTATACGAAGAACTTCAAAATCTCGACGAAAGCGAAATTGTTTTACTTGCGAAACAACTTCGTCGTATGCTTCAAGGCAAAGCTTAAAAATACGGAAAAGGCTTCTTAAAATTAAATAATCAACATACGGTTTTTAACTCTAACGGAAGGCCAAATTACTCTCAATATTATACTCTAAACTATAAGAGTAATTTTCCATCAACGAGTTACAACAAAGGCAAAGGCATGCAAAATACAAATGTCTATAATAATCCCACTTACACTCCTCCAAAACAAAATGAACAAAATCCGGAGGAAACAAGAAGTGTGTTTCGAGTGTAAAGAACCGGGTCACTTTAAAAGAGAATGTCCTAACCTTTTTAAAGGACGAACACTCGTGGCCGGAAATGGTTGGGATTTAAGTGAAGATGAAGATTCTCCGAAAACTAGTGAAGAAGTCGTGAATGCATGCTTAATGACTATCGGGGATGAATCTAATTCAACAAAATCCTTCGCTTCAACTCAAGAGGTAACCACTACTTCAAGCTTTATTCAAGTACATGAATCTAATTTGAATCTTATAGATATGAATAAAGTCGATTTAATTGAACTTGTGATAAGAATCAACAAAAAGTATAAAGATCTTGATAAAAAACTCCATTTATTATGGTCCGAAAAATGAAACTCGAAGATATATATTATACTCAAAGTAAAGAGTTTACTCGGATGATGGATTCAAAAGTCCAATACGAAGATAAAATATCATCTCTTCATCAAGAAAATCATCTTTTAAAGGTTGAAAATAATACACAAACAGAAAATGTTCTTAGGTTTGACATTGAAAATATTTCTTTAATTCTAAAAGCCGAAGATATGGAACGTGAGAAAATACAATTAAATGAAAATATTTTTAAACTTCATGTTGAGTTGTTAAACTTAAAAATATTAAATGATTCACTATCTCAAGAAAGTTCAACAACTAAATCTCAGGTGAACAATCTTGAAAAAGAGAAAGAGCTATTACAAACCAAATAGCATAAAGAAAAAGAATTTGAAATAGAAGCTCAACGGTTGAAAGAAGAAAATTTCAAGTTCATGTCTCAAATTAAGGATCAAGAACGAGTCCTTAACAACAAGATTGATGCCTTAAACAAAGAAAAAGAAAATCTTGAAATTGTTTTTCAAAGATTTACAAAAGGCAATGAGATTTTAAATAAAATGGTACATTCGAAAAATTCTTTTAACCATAAAGGTTTAGGACATGATAAGAATGTTCAACCAAAGAAACGTGCTCAAGAATTTGAACAACCTAAGAATGTTGCTCTCAAACCACCTTCTTTTAAATGTTCTTATTGTAATAAACAAGGACATACTGTTTCATATTACAAATTTAAGAATGGTGAGATTAAGGGGAAGCATGTATGGATTCGAAAAGGATCAAAGTCATACAATAAGGTTGAAAAGAATGTATCACATAACAAGGTTGCTTATAACAACCAAAGGCAACCAAGATCTCAATATTTTCAACAACCAATTAAGTTTGAAAAAAAAAACATAAACTATCATGGTATCTATCCTAGAAATAATGTTTATTATACAAATGATAGAAACATGACATATCAAGGTAACGGATTTCAAAGATATGGTGGTGCAAGAAATACTATTTCTCACAATAACACTACATATCATAAGGGTACACATTATAATGTTAGAAATAATGCATCTAAATATCTTTATACGCCTACAATGCTTATTCTATGCCTAGATTTGTTCATGCAAATTAAAATGTTATATATGATGTACTAACCCCAAGACCCTCAAGATAAAAGGGCACCTATGTATTTAATTGATTTATTTTGTAGGTATGCCTTACGGCTAAGCAAAATATGTAGTATCTCGACGTTCGAGACATATGATCGGTCATTCTTGAACTACATTAAAAAGATCACTGCTGGAAGTATCAGTTCTTGAGTGGATGTTTAGTTTCTTGGTTTTTCAAAGAAACATAATTCAGTATCTATATCAACTACCGAAGCTAAATATATATCCACCGCCAAATGTTGTGCACAAATACTGTGGCTGAAACAAACATTGGCCGACTATATCATCAAATTTAATATGATCTCTATCTTATGTAATAACACGAGTGCTATTAACTTAAGCAAAAACCCGTGTTACACTTAAAATCTAAACATATAGATGTGAGACATCATTTTTTACGTGATCATGTCAATAAAGGCGATATAAAAATGACTCATATCGAAACTGAGTACAACATCGCAGACATCTTCACAATATTATTAATTCCCAAAACCATCTGTCCGACGAGTTGTTTGATTTCTCCGGCGAGAATGAAATTATTTGTCTCGTATAGAGTATGTCTTGAAAATGATTGAATTTCTCAAACTAATTCGAAATGGATCGGGAATAACAAATTGGTTTTGATGGATCATTCTCGGTATCGCTTTAATCGATCTCGAGTTTTACTTGAAACTCAACATTTCTCTATACATCCATTAAGTTATATAGATCAATAATTGATTTGAACATTAAAACTATTCAATTGAGGGCTTTCTATAGGTATGTCAATGCATTCAGATTGTGTCTCAAGCATGGTTCTCTCTTTAGAAGGCTTCCATGTCTGCTCTAAGAGTTGACTCGGTGTCAGATGAGTCAACCAGGTACGTCCCATGAGAGTGTTTTGAGGCCATGGGCACAGGAATGTGTTTCTAATTTCACAAACATATAGTACAATAAGTTGATTATTTGAGTGTCTGTATATGAATGTTCGAATTAAGTAATTATCCTTTACACCTTACGAGTTGAGGATAATTTATGTACGCCAAATGAGTATTGAAAATTATATGATTGATTAACACAGAAAATCTCATGAGTATTTGTTATGGTTAATTTGGATAAATTAAGTGTTAGCTAGATGGTTCAACTGAGGGGTTGATGTTTGTGAGTACATATGGTATATGAATAAATTGTTCGTGCATACATTAGTTTATACTGTTAGAACATGGAGTTTTACAGCTCAGTCAATAAGGAATGTATGTGTATATGGGGTCAATATGCATTTTAGTAACACACAAGTCCTCACAATAGAATATTAGGTCAACAAATTGCATTAAAAGTGTATATATATCTATCTGATATCAAGTGTGCTTGATTGTTGTTGTACATGTTAAGTGTCACAAGGTTGATAATTGAGTGCATTAGATACAAGACAATAGAAAGATGACTCTTAGATACTTTTAAATATATTATAATATATGATGTAAATGTGCTGCATCTCAGTTAATGAACAAAACCTGCATCTTGGACCTTTGAGCCTTACTCTACTTTTGCAAACCAAAAGTCTTTTGGTAGAGTCAGCTGTCTGTTCCCCCGTAACCCTCCAAAAATGATCTAAGCATTTTGCACTCCTCTTAAAAGAATATGCATCCAGATTCCTTGTCTACAAACTTTGTATAGTCAAGACTTTTAAATGAGATAAGAGTAAAAGCATATAGTATTTGTGTATCTATGTATGTATGTGAGTATGTGATATGTTATGCCTAGACAGATATGCGCATTCTTGGCAAACACAACCTCACATTTAAGACAATAACTATTACATACCAAGCATACATCACTACATACACGCAAGTGGCTCTGTTTATTTTTGTCTATTAAGTCTTGTTAAATATTTGCACTCACAAAAATGCTATCAAGGAGTCAACTAAAATTTATATATTTGCTTTTGTCTCTGAAATGTTTTTTGTATACATATGCAATTAGTTCTTTGCTAATGCAAGCTAGTATTTAGGTTGTCTCTTACCCATTGCATAAAAATTGAAATGCCTTGCTAGACATCTTAATGTTTAAAGGAGACTTTTGTGAGTATGTTTCAATTGCCTATGTCTGCATTACTATCTGTTTAACTATGTTTGACAACTCTGCAACCTCTTTTAAGAACCATAACTTTTGGCTTATGAGGTGTGCTTATCACATCTACTCATTTTTGTTTTTCTAACTTGTGGATATTCAGCATGAAATGTGTGCTTATCTGTTTTATTTGAACCTGCTTCACACCTTGACGCTGATACTACATATTCTACTCAAATATATAATTATGCTAATGATCAGCATCTCTATTGTCATACATATTATGATATATGTAAGTCACTAAATGTTATATGCCATATAGTCTATTATAAATCTGCATAAAATAAGAATAGAGACTGTATATGCATACAAATACGAAAAGAATGTTGGGATTTATTTCTAAGGTTCTCATATGATCTCTACTTTATATTTCTGCCAAATTTCTATGCTCTCCTGATGTAGTCGTGCTTTTTACAATTTTGAAAGTTATAAAAAAAAAAAAAAATACAATATCAGAACTACCAATGTGGCTCTTGTGCTCTAAAATGATCATTCTTAAGAGTTATTTACTGGAACAATATTATTAGATTGCTTGCTTCCGTAATATGCATAAGGAGAGTTATTTACTGGAACAATATTATTAGATTGCTTGCTTCCGTAATATGCATAAGGAAGGATTTGCAAATGATTTATGATCTCACTAATACACATCGGACCATGCTTCCTGACCTGTCAAATTTATATGAATGAGGTGATACGAGCTTCAGTTGATGTGAATACTATGTTTTATAATGAACTTCCACTGCAATATACTCAAGCACATGTATTTCACTATAGCTTAATTGTTATCATACTTCCCTTTGGTATTCTTAGACTCATTTAACATACCTTGGAAAGCTTAAAGCTGGTTTCATCTAATTTTTGCTCTTGTTCTTACCTATTAGTATAATTAATATTAGCTCACCTATGCCATGATTAAACATATGATATTAAAATTTATCATATGCTACTAGGTTGCTTTTAGTGATAAGTGTTATTTATGAAATGTTTCGGGTAAAATATGAGTTCCTATCCTCTGTAAAAGAATAGTAAATACATATCCAAATACTTTCAAAAGTTTAGGCTGCCTCTCCTTGCTCTTCTCATTTAACTTGCATTGGCTAAAAGAATAAGCTAAATCAGTAGTATTTAAAAGTATTAAAACCTGCATACTAATAGGATTACATTCAAACATGCATACTTTTCTGCAAAGTTGTTTCAGTGCACCTAGGTTAGTTCATGTATACAACCAAGTTTTCTTATTATTATAAGTTGTACGACAGGGATGTAGTCTCAAATCATTCTGCAAAGGACTCGGAAAATATGAAGTTTTCGTACTCTGCTTTAAGGAAAACTGGTTTGATTATTCTCTCCTATACTTCACTTAAAATTTGCCATGTCTGATAACTGTCATATGACTAAAGAAAAATTTCTATGCGCACTGTTTGTATATAGATAAGATCTTATATTAATAAAGGCTGCAAATTACAGTGTATTAAAATTTTGCATGATGTCACTTATTGACAGCCTTGAGAAAATCTGTAAAGAATCTGAACTCATGATAAATGAGATTTATTTGCAAAGTTTGGAATGCCTTGTGCCATGATTTTTATGCTGAATCCTATGTGGTATAACTAATTGATAAAACTCTTAATGGTTACTATGCTTGTTACAAATGGTTCTTTAAAACATATCCTAAATTTGCAGCATGTCTTAGCATAAATCAGGCCGTACTGTAATTATTTTGTCAGAAACATTAGCATTATAAAAAGTACTATGCAATATAGCCTTGCCATGTATTATACTGATTCACTCATAAAGTAATTGTCATTTGAGTTTAAAAAAAATAATAAAAAAAATTGTATATGTCATTTAGAATCTCTGATATGCATAGATGCCTTAATCCAATATCTTTTGCTACGTATGTCTATGTCTAACAGTGATAATGTGCGTCTTGATGTCATAATATCTTCCATGACTTTGTACTATTGCCAAATTTTGTTTGAACTTGAGAAGCATAAGTGCTTCACAAATGAAAAATAGCACATGTGCAGATTTTCTTATTCTCTGCAACTACACACGCACTTCAGAAAATATATACGCTCATAGTTAACATGTTGTAGGATCTATGATAATCAGAAGATTGAAAGCTTAAAGGTTCTGCGAAGAACTTACTGCAGATTGCAACTTCAGCATCACTTAAGAAAGTTAGCTTCACATATAGTTTATGGAAAGCTAGAGCTCTGGTAATATCTTTTCATAACTATGTTAAAATGATGATCAGATACTTGATTTGGTATTATTAATATCTCTAGTATGGATTGGTCTATTATCATGTTGCCTATAGCATTTAAAAGAAATGCTCACTGAGTTTACTGATTTTGTAAGGGTCAAATTATGAAATCTTCTATTATCAATTCCATGCTTGCAAGTTTTTTTGCTTTGTACTAATCATGATTAAAATGATAGCAATAAGATATCTGCAAGATAACATTTAAGCACGTGGACCTCCAACTTTATCTGAAATAAGTTTCTAATTTATGAACTTTATATGCATAATCAGGAACTATGTTAGGGTAATCTTGCAAAACTGGTTCTTTCTGGCTTGTTATTAAATCATCTATGCCTTGATTAAATATCTGATCAAAAGTACAACTAGTTCAGAACTCCCAACGATATTATACCTAGAATAGTTCCTCTATAAATATTGTTGCCAGAAAAGTATATTTGCACTATTTGACTTGTAAGACAGGAGGGAATTCTCAAAGAAAATGCAGCACTTGCATTCCACAGTCTGACTGCAGAATCTAAAGGAGAAAAAAAATTTGGTTTGATCTATCCTATCCTATTAAAAATTTCTTTTCTTCTTGACATGCTTTACAGAACATCATGTATTAGGTTCTCCTGATGCAGTTTACTGATGATTTTAATAATCTCCTGTAAAGAATGTGAATCCATGATAAATGAAATTTATTTGCATAGTCAGAGAAATGCTTATGATATATACTTGATGACTGCAATAATCAAAACAGATGTATCTTAATTTTCTGTGTCCAGATATGTTAAAAACTTTAAAAATATAATTTATATTCCATCTAGGTATGCATTCGCGTAATACCAGAAACAATATTAGCTAGCTCTTTGCAGATTCTATAAATCATGACAACGTTATAGACTTTGACTTGATCTAAAACTGATTTTGGTATTGACCATGTCTATGACTAAAAGTTGGTGTGCGTTCTTATATCAAAAGCTGCTTATGTGGTTAAAATATAACTAGTTTATGTAACTGCTAGTAAGGCTTTCTTGTTTAGTACTAATGCTCTGTCTACAAGTTGTGTTTGGTATTTGTAAACAGTCATGTATATTGAAACTTAAGTTAAGATTTTCTCTGCCTGATATTGTATAGGTGCTATAGTGAACTTTATTTAGGATTGTTGGTGAAAAAACTTGCTTGTAGCTATAAACTTAAATGAAATCCTATGAGTATTCTCTGCATTACATGCTTATCAACATGTCTTGATCATACTAGCTATGAAGCCATGCTGCAATTACTAGTACAACTTGCATGTGTAATAGAACTAGGAATATTAGTGCATACACTTGTTTCTGGTTATAATCCAACATGATACCATATGAACCAAACTAGTTGACAGCACTTTAGGTTGCTTGCACGTATTATAGAATTGTTAATCAGGTGCTGGTCCTTGTTTGAGGAGCTGTTCTACGACCATAATCATGTCGCAAAGTTGATAAAATATCAAAAGAAATGGAACTTGCAACTTTGGTGTTCTGTAGCTCAATCTGCAGACCTTGAAAACTAGGTTCTTCAACTGAATCTAGATGTCTCCAAATGAAGCTCTGCAAATTTGGTAAGGTGTGTAGAACTGCTATTACAAGTAAGATCTCTTCATCCTTGCACTTATATATCTTATTTGCTAGTAATACTCAATCCAGGATAAGCAAATATGCGCACTGCACAAGTATGTTTAAAATATCACTGCTAAATTATTGCTGTTATTTAACAAGGAGAAGTGGAAGTCATGGTTTAGATTTCATATTTTTGCAGTCTGTATCAGTTTGCATGAAGTTGAGTAGAAAGTTAGTTACTTTGCCATGCTGTGGACTTGGTGTATATCACTACAATTCTCTGGTGAAAACAGTGATATAATATAGTAAGTGTCAAGCCGTAATTCCAAGAAATATCAGTACTGTACATGTAGAATGTACTACTTTAGCATATGTAATTCTCATGAACTGTATTATGACAATAACCCGAGTGATGTATTTGAAAGATAGTTGATAATACAATGTTATATAAGGGTTGCTTACAGTGTGCTCATGTCTAGCTTATTATGTTGAAAACAGGAAATCTCACTATTGCAAAAATGAATTAATCAATGTTGTTGTCTCTACCAGCAAAATGATTATGAAAATAGATTTATGTGAGATACTCCTATTAAATGCTAGTATGAAAAGTTGAAAACTATAACCAATGACATGGTACCAGGTTAACATTATCTCTCACATTATGCGTGCTCTTTGATTAATAATTATATATATATATATATATAATTGATTGAAATGTGTGTATCTAAGGTACATTATAATTGAAAATTGTTGTATAATTGTTTTGCTTTGACGACAGTCTATATGAGTTTACCAGCAAAAATGACTAATTGTACACTAAAGTCATTAAGTTTTCAAATATTTGAGTGGGTCAGGTGTTCAAACAAGTAGCTATCTAGGAATTTTGAACATTAAATTGATATACTTTATTTAGAACAATTACATGCATGCCATGTTAATAAAAATCAACCCATTCATATCGATTCATATCAGATTTATTTTAGTGCTCATATTCAAATATGTATGTACTTCTGATTTGGTCGTTAAATTATATCCTTTTTACAAAATATGGCTGGTCATTATACTCTCATCTTATAAAGCAACCGGCATATATAGATATCTTTTTGGTATCTTCACTTTTCAAGGGGAAGAGGAAATTATTTTTGCATTCTATTAAATAAAAAGGAAAATGGTAGAAATTAATAATTGTGAAAAAAAAATGATACATGATAGAATGAAATAAACTTGCTTTTGTGTTTATTTCAAAATAAATGATTTTTTATAATACGCAAAGTTGGTTAAATAAATTGATACCTAGGCCCCATTTGTTAACAAGTGAACCCTTCCTATTGAACTGAACGTGTCGCTATTCTTTTGTTAAGCTTGTATGGCTTAAACTTTTTACTGCTGGACGAATCAAAATTTTACTGAACTGGTCCTTCAAATTTTTTTCCCCGAACCATCCAGAATTTGCCTCCCTTCCTCTTCTTTATTTCCTCACCTTATATGACCAAAATAACTTTTGATATCGTAATATTTTAAAGTTTCTTTTATTTATTAAAAAAATTAGTAGATAAATTTTATTATCACCCGTATATACTTTAAATTGCTAAATATAAATTATTAAATTTTAAATTACTAAATGTAAAATATACGTTTTATTATAATATGTAATTAGTTTAGATCCTGTGCGGTGCTCGGATTGTTTTTAAATTTTATTATTCTACTATTATTTATATGTCATTATTTAAATTTTTACTGATATATATATATATATATATATATATATATATATGTATATATATATATCTTTGTTTGAGATTTGTTGAAATAAAATTATCTTGAAAATTAATTTTATAAAAATATATAAATAAGGGTAATTAGGTAAAATCAACGTGTACCAGAAAACAGGTACCAACGACCAAACTTTCAATATTTCGTTTATTATATAATAGTATAAATTACATTTTATAGTCATTTAATGAAATAAATTTAATTTGGTGAAACATTAAATAATAAACTAGCTTTATAGCCGCGCGGCACGAGCCTGCTTTACAATATTACATAATATTTTTATATATAATTTCGGTATATTTTGAGATATTTGAAAATTTAAGTTAGTGATAACTGCTGTGAGGTTAACATCCTTATTTTTTTGTATTAGTATTCGTAAAAAGTTCACAGACTCAACCATATTATTGTCGACTTACCTATAAACATAATATATTCTTTGTGTTATATTAGTAGTAATTTGGCTTAAGACACGTGCATAGTGTGAATGTGATTATATACTCTCAATTTGCCAGTAAATATTTTATACTACATAATATGTTTTTGTGTTCAATTGGTAAAGAATTTCGCATAATACACGTGCACGATAATGTAGATGTGATTATGTTATTATCTATTTGTAAGTAAGTATCTGATAATTTATAGTATGCCATGAATAATCGTATTATATGTTACATTTTAAAAAATATTACTCTAAATATTTTTTTAGGTGTACTCTAAATTAGTTGTCGATTATTTTTTTTCGTCAACCACTTAAATCATGATTAATATGTATTATATTATTGTCGACTTGCCTGTAAATATTTGATATTACATAATATGTTCTTTGTGTTGTATTAGGAGTAATTTCGCTTAAGACACGTGCATAGTGTGTGTATGATTATGGAATGTAACTTGCCAATAAATATTTGATATTACATAGTATGTTTTTGTGTTATATTGATAAAGAATTTCGCATAATACACATGTATGATGATGTAAATGTGACTATGTTATTAACTATTTGTAAGTAGGTATTTGATAATTTATAGTATGTCATGAATAATCGTATTATATATTAAATTTTAAAAAATATTATGCAGGTGTACTCTGAATTAGTTATCGATGATTTATTTTTGTCATCCACTTAAATCATTATTAATAGGTTATGAAATTGTGTCATGTTATTACAAATTTGATATATTGAAAGCATGTTATATTTATAGTTATTTCAAAATATCTAATTTTTAATTACATTTTATTACTTTTTAAATGATATATATTATTCAAACTAACATATGTATAAATATATGTATAGGTGTGTGTGTATAGGCTATTAATTACAAAATAATTAATATGCTTTAATAAAAATTAGCTATTAATGAGTATTAAATATGAAATAAATTGAAATAGGGGTTGAAATGTAATTTTACAGCTTCAAGGGTATAATTGTAATTTGACATTGAATAAATTGTTTCATCCAACCCCCTATTTGCTCTATTAAATATATAATAGATAACAAGTTTCAGTTAAAAATTGTTTTTTTTTCATTCAGAAAATTTTAATAACGATATTACTGGTTCAGTTCAAATCAATTATTCATTCAGAAATTTTAATCATTCAAAATATATAGTTCATATTTAACAAATGACCCCCGGTACTTGATCTGTGAATGCGCTGTTAATAAACTACTGCTTAGACTTTTATGTCATGCTCGAGTATATCATCATTAAATCTTCTTGTAAAATTTTGACTTGCAATTACATTGAATCAATTTGAGTTAAAATAGAAGAAGAAAATCATATTATCAATATTTATACTATATTCACATTATGCAATCTTGCATACTTTGGAAACTAGTTTCTACATAATAGAAATTAAGAAGGCTAAAAATTTTAAAAAAATTGGAAGAATTTTTTTTGGCCTTAATTTTGACTTAAGAAAGAAGAAAGGGAACAAAAATATTTTCTTTACCAAAGACTACGGAAAATAAAATTTTATGAAAATTCTTTTATGAAGAGGAAATTTATTTAATAGCTATATCTTTCACTCTTATTTCACAGGAAAGAAAAGAGTTACTTTTTCTCTTGATACACTAAATTTTTAAAGGAAAGCACAAGTTGACAAAAGGGAAGAGAAATAAATTTTTCTATAGAAAAAGAATTCTTCCTAGCATTCTCCCAAAATTAAAAAGAAATTTTCTTTGCTAAAAAGAAATTTTCTTTGCTAAAAAGAAAGGGATAGAAAATATTTGAAAAGACAAGAAACTTTTTGGCATTACACCAAATAAAAACGGGAAGAGAAAATGAGACCCCCATTTTTTTTTTTTTTGAAACTGGGAAATATCATTCATTTATCAACAATATCAAGCAAAATAATCTCCGCCAAACAAGATGGAGGGGGTGTAAATACACAGGAGTAACCAAGAGCACATGGCAATCTAGCCAATTCATGTGCAACTCTGTTTGCATTCCTTCGAACATGAGCAATATTAACTAAAGGAGACTGTTGAACAATATCTCTGCACTGCTCTATCACATGGCCAACCTCATTCCTATACTCCTTAATCCTAGTAATGGCATTAGCTGCAAGTAAGGAGTCTGTCTCCACCTCCACAGAACAACTATCCACTCTTCTAAGGAGCCATGAGAGAGCTTCCCTAATTTCCAATACACTCAGCTTCCAGTACCGAATATGGCTTTAGCGTAGTCATAACTCTCCCTTCTACAAACTCTCCCCTGCAATTCATAATCACCATACCAGCCGTAAAAGTGTCTGAGTTCTGATTATAGGAAACATCGACATTACATTTGAGACTCTCATTCACTGGTTTTTGCCATTTTTGGATCTCTGATTTATCTACCGCTCTCAAACCAGTCTTGCCATCATTAATAGACACTCTGGCCTTTCTCCATTCCTTAACAGTATTAAAGCAACTCTCCATAGCAGTACCAGCTGACACACTTCTGTCCTCCCACACCTTTTTGTTCCTCCAGAACCATATACCCCAGAGTACGGTGCAAATTTTAACTACCTCTTCAGTCTTTGCTGCCTCTAGTTCCAGAAGCGGCCAATTCGGAGCAGAATCAACATTGTGCATATAAAAAGATAATCCTTTGTACTGCCAGCATCTTGCTGCAAAATCACAATCAAAAACACATGTAACATATGTTTCACATCTATGTTGCAGAGAGGACAAATGATTGGCACACTCACTCCCTTGTGTCTAAGCCTGTTTCGAACCAGAATATTATTCCTGCACACTCACTCCCTTTTATGGGGGACTTGTAACTTCCATATCTTACGCCATCCACCTGACTGCAGAACAGTACTTGAAATACCACTTCCTTTCTGAATCCAGTGCCTATACCTAGTTTTCACATTGTAAAGGCCATCATTAGAGCTAGACCATGCTATTCTATCACCTACTCGATTTTGTAGGACATAAGTCGCCAAAATAGCATCAACGTTTGTGGTAGTAAATACGTCTCGAACTTTTTCTACATCCCATTGCCTCGTTCCTGGTCGTAAAAGATCAACAACTTTCTCATTTCGATCCTCGTACCTGTGATCATTCTCAACACAAAAATCACGTTTTCTTTTCAGCCACGGATCTTTAGTAGCAATTATATTCTCACCACTTCCCAATATCCATGTAAACCCATTCTTCAAATCTTCTTTTGCCTGCCAAATACTAGACCAGACACAACTGCCCCCTGACCTTTATTAGCTCTCAAAATATTACAATTAGGGGAATATCTAGCTTTAAGCACACGAGAAACTAAAGCGTTTGGTTTTGTGATGCATTTCCAGACATGTTTACCAAGCAATGCAATGTTAAACCCATAGAGGTCAAGAAACCCCAAGCCTCCTCTGTCGTTACTCATACTCATCGCTCCCCACGACAACCAGTTTATCCCTTTACCTTTCCCCCCACCTGACCCCCACCAATACTTATTAAACTTTCTCTCAATATCCTGCAGCATTGACTTTGGTAAAAGAAAACAATACATCGTGTAAGAGGGAATTGCCTAACCCACATTTTTAATAAAAATCAACTTCCCACCTTTCGACATTGGCTTCGATTCCCAGCTCTGAATTTTCTTACAGACTCGCTCCTTTACATAACCAAACACTCTTGTTTTCGACCTCCCAACAAGAGATGGCAACCCCAGATAATTACCAGTACTAAGATCATCATAAACTTCCAGTATATTTGCCAGCTGAGTTTGTTTATCCCGCCCTACATTCGAACTAAATAAAATTCCAGACTTCTGAAAATTTACAGATTGTTACGATAGCTTTTCATAGTTTGTCAGGATAGCCTTCACATTTGTTGCTTCTTCCATTGTTTCTTTAAAAAATAGAAAACTATCGTCAGCAAATAAAAGATGGGTAATTTCTGGGCCATTGCTACTAGCACGACATCCCCGAATTCTGCCAGCAGAATTAGCCTCACTGAGTGCATCAGAAAGTCCTTCAACGCACAAGAGGGACAAATACGGCGAAAGGGGGTCCCCTTAATGGAGTCCCCTCTTTGGAAAAATGGGGCCAATCAACTCTTCATTCAGACAAACATTATAAGTAACTGTGGTTACACACTTCATAACCCATGTAATCCACTCCTCACAAAAACCTAACCCGCGCATTCTATTTTGCAAATACCATTTTAAAATTTTAAAATTTTTGCTAAAAATAAACATGAATTATATCTCTCATCATATTTTGATTAATCTCACGAGTTGTTTATTTTGCAGGATTTAAAGGATTTACATTTGTTCTCTAGTTTAAGGTTATTTATGTGTGAAAATATTTTCCAAACACATGCATACCTAAGGAGAAGTACACACTTAGAAAATTTTAAGTTTTATGTTTTATGTGGCAAATACCAAAAATGGGAAGATTGAAAGGACATCTTCCATTAATTATTTATTTTGGTATTTGTATAATTAAACATAAAATTTAAAACACGTAGATCCTCTGCACTAGGAATGTATTTGTTTGGTATAATTAAAAGTGGAAAGTCAACTCTAGCAAAAATATTTTCAAAAAGATTCTTAAAATATATTTATATTTTAGATATAAATATAAGAGATATTCCATTTGGTGAAAAATCAAAATATATATTTTAAGGAATATTCTCTAATTTTCAAAGTAATGAGATAAAAAGAAATATCGTAATATGATCTTTCTTAGGCCTCTATTGCAACATTAATAAGGCAACAAGTTTGAAAAAGGGATATCGGAGTTTAGATATTCTTTAAAAGGCTCGTGCTAAATTCGTTTTTAAAACAAAATATTTTTAAGGGATAAAATACAAATCTTTTGTATCAAAACTATTTATACATCCAAGAAAAGATATTTTGTACTCTTGAATATTAATATTTGATAATGGAATATTAATATCTCATTTTATCCCTCACCTTATATTTTTTAAAGTAATTTTCTCTTATCCTTTAAATATATCATTTATTAGAGAAAATACTTTTTAAATACTTAAAAATTATTTCCCATACTCTCAAAATATTTTATATTTTAGGAAATATATTTTAAGTATTTATTCTATCCAAAATAATAGCCAAAAGCTCCATATGTTTTTGCAAAAGAATATTCATATCTTATTTAAGACCAAACCCTGATTCAATCGTTTTAAATCAAATAAAATACTTCCACTTGCTAGAAAATCTTGAAACTTGAGGTTTATCACTTAAATAATATTTTCTATGCATGGTTAAATTTTCGTAATTTTTCGAGAACTTTCGTCCGGGTGTGATTTTTAGGGGCGTTGACCAAGACTTTGACTGAGCGTTTGACCAAGCTACCTTTGACTCTTTTTCAACCAAAATTTGTATATTCTCATTTGATGATATTTTGGTAATTATCATATTTTTTGTTGTATTTATTGAATGTTTTACTAATTGGTCATATTTAATGGTGCTAATTAATTAATTAAGTAATTAGTTAATGATTAAGTAAAAATGCAATTATATTATTACATAAAAATGAGATCAGCTCTATGATGTCATGTGCAAGTAGCAAAGAAACACAACTTGCACATCCATGTCATCAATCCATGTGATATCAATCATCCACCATTCATTTTAATCAAATCTTCACCATTCATTGCACCTACTTCCTCTGATAAATACCCACCTATTTCACACCATTTTTAACACAAGGTAAGAGCTAATAAATTGCTGGTAATTTCAAGAAGTATCCTCCCCATACACTTTCTAATATCCCAACCCAAATACTTCATCTCAAAAATCTTCTCTCTTATAAATATATATCACATATTCAAGGTTTTTTTTTTCAAGCTTAGTTCCACCAACCAAGCTCAACCATCCCAAGTAAAGCTCATCCACACCACTTTCTGACCTCCCGAAGGGCTGCCCATGTTCACCCAAGTGCAATAATCTGGCCGAACCTCCAGTGAACTTTTCCGGCGATCTCTTAAGTTCATCTTTAAAAGAGGTTTCTTCTTAGCTTTTTTTTTTCGAGACCTAATCTTTCTAATTTTATATTCATATAAGAAGTTTGGTACTAACATATCTTTATCTTTTAGGCTCTTATATCGGATCTCGAGAAAGAAACAAATCCGTACAAGGATTTACTAACATAGTTTGATTTGAATTCCCTTTTAGCACCTTTAGTGTTTCGTGGGAAAATAATCACAAAAGCTATCTTCTTCTTCTTTAATTTTATTTGCATTTATACTTGGCTATATATATTGTTTATACTTGTTTAAAGATTTAAGTGAATTCCCTTCTAGCACCTTTAGTGTTTCGTGGGAAAATCTTAAGGCTTTTATATGTATATATATATACGTATATATATATACACACACATATATATATAAAGGGCTACTCTACTAAGTCCCATATTAAATTTAGAACTTAGTATGGACCAATAAAACAGGCCCAATATAAGACAACATTCAGAAGCCCGGCTTTAATAATGAAATTTTAAAATTCAAATCTTTATATACAAACGTTACATACAATACAGTTACAAACCACTTTCCCACGCAAAAAACCTCCATCCGCCATTACTGTCTTCAAAACACGATCTATTTTGAAGAATCTTATTCTCTATCTCTCTTAACCGTAGTTGTCAGGTAATTTCGGTTTTGATTAGTTTTTTTGTACGAATAAAGTTGCATTTTAGGGTTTGTTATAATTGAAGTGCTTTTACATGTACAGTACAATCAGTTGGTGCTAAAACTCAAATATGGATCCACGTTAGTCAGGTATGCAAATTTGAGGTCTATTATTCAGTTTTTTGCAATTTTATTGTGATCGAAGCTATAATAAAGTGATTTTTAGTTCGATATTTTTGGAAAATTACAAATAGCTGTTTAGATGTAGCTTGGGATGATATCTACAGTGCTTTTAGATGAGATTAGAGTGTTCTGTTTGGTTATGCTGTGTTTTTTGCAATTTTATTTCAATTAAAGGTATAATAAAGTGATTTTAGTTTGATATTTTTGGAAAATTACAAAGCGCTGTTTAGATGTAGCTTGGGATGATATCTACAGTGCTTTTAGATGAGATTAGAGTGCTCTGTTTGGTTATGTTGTGTTTTGTGCAATTTTATTTCAATTGAAGGTATAGTAAAGTGATTTTAGTTCGATCTTTTTGGAAAATTATAAAGCGCTGTTTGGATATCGGTTGGGATAATATCTATAGTGCTTTGAGATGAAATTTAGGTGCTCTGTTTGGATATGTTGTGTTATGTGGAATTTTATTGTGATCGAAGCTATAATAAGGTGCTTTTAGTTCAATATTTTTGTAAAATTTCAAAGCGCTGTTTGGATATCGGTTGGGATGATATCTATAGTGCTTTGAGATGAAATTTAGGTGCTATGTTTGTGTATATTATGTTTTGTGTATTTTTTTTGATTTAAACTATAATAAGGTGTTTTTAGTTCGATATTTTTGGAAAATTTCAAAGCTCTGTTTGGATATCGGTTGGGATGATATTTATAGTGCTTTGAGATGGAATTTAGGTGCTTTGGTTGCTACGCATGTCTAATTGTTATGACAAAAATTATAATGGGTTTAGATAAAATTAAATTGTAAAAGATCACTAGCAAAAGAAGTCTAACTGGTCTCGCACCATTACTTTGGTTAAAAGTAAATGTATGTAGCATTTTTCATAACACACTTAC
This sequence comes from Anethum foeniculum, assembly GCA_003724115.2. Taxonomy (NCBI): domain Eukaryota; kingdom Viridiplantae; phylum Streptophyta; class Magnoliopsida; order Apiales; family Apiaceae; genus Anethum; species Anethum foeniculum. The sequence goes on from PHNY01099856.1 coordinate 18,126, forward strand.
ATTTCTCATAGCTCATATTTGCGGACTCTGATTTAGTAGCGACTGATTTATAAGCCGGTTCTGTTTTAGTAGCCTGCTCTGTTTTAGTGGTCGGGACATATAATTAATTTTGTTCCTTTTTCTGGTATAGTTTCTTTTCGAACTGTTTTGGATATTAACAAACCTTGATAATCTATAGTATTATATTGTTAATTACTATAATTTATTTTACGTTCGCAGATCTTTTTTCCAGTCCTAGCTGATGATCACTACTATCTACTGTATTTCAATATGAAAAAAATATGTATGAAGTGTTTGACAATATCAGATTTGGTAAAGTAGCTCATAAAGTAAATGGACACAATGTGCGTCTAATGGTAAGACTCTATATAATAAGACTATCTGACAGTTACACTGACGAAAATAAATACAAATCATTTATAATTTGTTTTACATTTCAAGAAAATGCATTTTGTCAAATACTTGGAAGAAAATAACCTCACACTCATTGCTGATAAAACAAAAGAAATGAAGCCTTGTTATATAGTTATGCAATGGCAGACTCTGAGAAATACACAAGATTGTGCCATATTTCTCATGAGATATATGAAGACTTAAATGGGAGACACAACTAGCTGGAATACCAGATTCAAAGAAGAGGGGGGTAATTACCATAATTTTAAAAGCTTGTAATCACAATAGATTTTAAAATCAAATATTCTTGATAAATGAATTACAATTTTTTTATTTTTCTTGATTTAGATGGGACAAAAACCACAACTTGTGAGGCTGAGGGTGAAGTATGCAAATGCAATATTGACATCTCATCTGAATGAGAAGAGGGAGCATGTAACTAAGAAAGCAAAATTCCTGTACAAGAAGATTGCAACGAAACATCTGATGTCCATAGTACTTGCATCGACCTCCAAGAAACCAGAGAAAGACTTCCCTGGGGCTGTTTTATTTCGTGATGAAGATTCAGAAAGAGACCTTGAAACTGCATTACCTACAACAGAAAATCGTAATGCATAGGAATTTATTCTTGTAATGCATAAGAACTTAAGATTTCTTTGAATTGGTGTAGTTCAAGATTGATTGAATTTGGTGGAACTCAAGATTCATAGCTTTATCTAAATTGAAATGAATATTTTTTCTACACCTTTTATTAACTACATTCTACATGTATATGTGTATGATTTCAATTTTGGTATAAGATTAAGTGCACAAATACGTAAATTAATCAAAATCCACAAAAGAAAAACAAACTTCTAAAATAAAGAACACAAATCACTTTAAATGCATTTAGATTATATTATGGTTTAGATTAAATGAGTGTAGTTTTTTATTAAATTCTTTTTAAATATTTCTAAAACACAAACGGGGATTGGTGAATCCAAAAATGTTAAAATTTTTTAAAATATTCAAAATACACAAAAAAAACACAAACTTCTAAAAACAAAGAACACAAATCACTGAATGAGAACACAAATCACTTAAAATAAATTAAAATAAAATTACGGTCGAAGATTTAAATTAGATTATGGTTCCTAGGATTTAGGGCCCCCTAAATCCTAGATTATTAGGGTTTAGGTTATAGAGTTTAGGGCCTAAACCCTAAATCGGTGTACTTTTCAATATGTTGAATTTAAAAAAATATATACCCAAAAGGGGATTGGTGAACCTTAAAATGTTAAAAATTGTAAACTAGCTTTATCTTTTATTCAATTTTTTTTAATATTTATAAAACCAAAACGGGATTATTGACCCCTAAAAAATTAAAAATTGTTAAATTAGGGTACAACCTTAAATTTAAACATAACTAGATCACTGAAAAAGTGAACAAAGCACCCACAAATCACTTAAATGAGTACACAAATCACCTAAAAACTTAAAAAAATCACTTAAAAACATTTCCAAACCATTTCCCCAATTTCCAACCACCACACATCCAAACAGATTGATTACTAAAAATAAAAAACCTTAAAGATATAGACAAAGTACTTTAAAAATTGGCAAAATGATTTATATACCAAATCTCAATATACATCCAAAAACCAAGTACATAAATGTTGATAGTATTTATCAATTAATATGATGTGCTTCAAAGTTAAAAAAAAAATAATAATCTTCAGCATCTTCTTTTGATAGACATTTTCTTGCATCATGATTTATTGAAGAACACAACCTGCACCTTCGAGTTCTTTTATTTCCATCCTTTATTGCATTTTCCCTTTGACTAACAAACCTCTTCAATCCAGATCCCTTATTTTTTCACTAATTAGGAGGCTGAATTTCAATTTCTCCAGTTGGTTGTTGACCAAAGAACATTTCCAAATGAGCTTTCTTAGACATATCAGTGCCATCACCAAGATCAGTATCCAACTGCTTCACAACTTTTTCAACATAAGAAAGCTTCTCCAAATCAACCACTGCTTTGTTCATAGACTTCTGAAAATTGAACCATATAATTGTTGTTTTAAGAGATACATTCTCAAGCTTTGCAAAATCATCAGACACACCAAAAAGCTTCGATGATGATGGTATGTTTTCTGCATTCCTACACCATCTATTCAACACAAGATTCCTCGGTACTTTACATACAAAGAAGTGATTCAGTCCATAAAATGCATGAATGCATACCACACATGACAAACTTCTTACAAGAACATTCTGCATGATATGCACTAACTTTCACCTGAAAAAAAAATATGCATTTCTTAAAAAAAATTCTCTAAAAGTAATTAATAATTGTCTAAAAGAGGCAATATACAGAATTGGGCCAAAAGAACCTTTTAAATTCATTAAAACTTACCTCAAACAACTTGTCTTTGACCCTAACATCTGTCATCTCATAAATTTTGATTCCATCTACCAATGGACCAATAGCTTGAATTGGAATATAATAACATGAATCAACAATTTCTTTCTGAACTTTATAGAAAATAGGTCTATATAACTGTGCAGCATCATCCTCAATAAACAGTTTTGTAACTGTGGAAGGTACTGCAGATCGGGCCACCTGGTTCATACGAGCAGTTTCATGCCGCTGCTTATCCATCGCGCTTTCAAAACGAAGATAGAGATCACATAAGCTGTCACTCTGTCGATAAAATTGACTGAAAAAGTTGTTTTCACTTTCAGACCTTGATGTCGATCTCAATAAACCAAACATTGGTTGATCGCGAAAAAAGGCTGGAATCCATGATTTTCATATAGCATACATCTCCCACAACCATTTGTGCCCCTCCAATTTAAAACTCTTAAGCACAGATTTCCATCCTTTCTCAAACTCAACAGACTCAAGAATAAATCACCAAATATAATTTTTCATTTGCTCTATAAAATCGGTCTCTTTGCATAAGTAATTTCCAAGATGTTTACAAAATTATTAAAGTCCAAGTTAATTATGCCATAATTAAAAAATTAAGAACTAAAACATATGAAACTTGTAAAATGGAGAAAATTTTAGCAACCTTCAAAGGAAATTTCTCCATGATATGCCACATACATAACCGATGTTTTATAGCAAGGACTTGCTCTGTCGCGGGGAATGAAATAGGAATAGCTTGCTTCATGGCTGGACACTGATCAGTCACTATAACCACTGGATTACTGCCCATACATTTGAGAAGATGATCAAAAGCCCATTGAAAATGTGGAATATCTTCTTTAGAGAGAAGAGCAAACCCAAAAGTGACACATTTATCATATTTGTCAACGCCAGTAAAAGGGCTAAAAAACCATGTTATAACTGCAAAATATAGACAGCAAACATAATCTTTAACCTCAGACCAAACCAAATCACTTAAACAGTTAACAAATCACTTAAAAAAATTAATTTAGTTTTATAAATAGAAACAAAGCACTTAAAATGTACATACAAATCACTTAAAGACACCTATAACTTAATCAAATATTTTTTTAATTCCAATCACAATTAAATTATTCATATGTATTCTCAGTTTATACAATTGATTGTAGTGATAATCTCATTTTGTTTTATTATGCCAAATGAAATATAGAGCAGATAGAGCAAAATTTGCCGAAAAATGCAAATGTCACGTGTAAAACATTAAGAATAAAGTAGAATACATACATATTAGTGTCGAATGTCGCATCAAATGACACTGCATCTCCATAAAGTTCATAGTTCCTCCTTGATATTGAATCTGACCAAAATATCTTGTTCAAATGACCTTCTGCATCAACATCGTATGCATAATAAAAGGATTCACAACTCTCATGTTTGACTTTAAATTTATCAATGATCATTTGAGCATCACGTTCCCCGACATAAGCCTNTTCACAGTTGCACCTATATTAGCATACCCGCCAACCTGTTCCTTCATAAATGAATGAGCCTTGCTGACACCAATGTTAAGTCATTTGTCTGTTCACTCTCAAAAACTGATGATCAATCTCGGAAGCAAGTTCATGATTATGTTTTTCCACAAAAACATAGAATTTATAACTTTCACCAGTCACATATTTGAGAATTATTTTTGCTTCGCATCCACGCCTATTGGAAACAGTCCTCCTCCGAACAACTTTAATACCTCTGCCATCAGAACTACTAGCTTTCTTCTCATTAAATCCTTGCCTTCTACAAACAATGTATTTCTTGATAACATAGTTATCATCATCTTTATTTTTCGTAGTCCTACGTGTAGTGAATCCACAAAACCGACCATATTCTTTATAGAAGTTAATTCCTTTCTCTAACGAACCAAACAATTGATTTAACACTGGAATGCAAGACTCATCAGCACATACAGAAACATGATATGTATGCCCTCCGGGAGTAACAGTAACTCTAGAAACAGCATCATCACTATCATCACAAGCAGAAACATCTTCGCTAACTCGACTATAACACGAACAACTGTCACTGCTAACACCTGTTAAAAAAACACAAGTTGCCTTTACATAGATAAATCACATTTACTAATTTTACAATTAAATTCACAAATTCAGTAGTAATAATGAAAATAAAGCATTCAAAGCACTTAAATCGCATAACAAAACACTTCAAAAAGTATCATAAAACAATGAAAATAAATTAAAAACAGGAACATAACATTCAAATCACTATTTCTTTATAAACGAATCACCTAAAAAATAAAGTTAGTTAAGAAAAAAAACAAAGAATCCAAAGCACTTAAATTCCATAACAAATCACTTTAAAAAATACAACTCGAAAAAATAAATAAAACTGAAAAGAAACAAATGCGGAATAACATAATTGCAACATAATTGCAAGCTATAAAAAATTTAAACTTTAAAAACTTAGTTTACAGGCAATAATACATACAATAAAACTAATAATAAAAATACGTATAAATCACAAATGAAATACATTCATATTACAACTTATACCAAACAAATTAACTGTAGGTGCTATAGCAGATGATGAACCAGTTGAATTGAAACTAAAATTAGCAAAATGTTATAAAAATTACCTTGATTAGCACTGATTTTCAACAAAATCTTCAGTAATCATTATCAAAAGTAAGCTGAATCAACAAAAAAAAACTATGTTTAGATTCGAAAGAACAAAAAAGATATGAAAATCGAAAATTAATACAATTATTGCAGCTAATAGAGATTGTATAATACAAAATCTCACATATAACAGAGAAGAAATGAAGAAACAAACACACCGGAGAGCAAAAAACAAGATCGAAGACGGTGACGAGATAAACAGCGAGTTGACAGAGTGAGCGAGAGAGAGAGAGGATGAAACGCACGAGATATTTGTCTGTTATTGGTATACTAAAAAAATCTACGGTTATGATTAAAAGGCAGTTAGATAAATGGATGGTTGTGATTAAATCTAAGTTTTAATTTTAAGTCAGGGTCTCATTTGAACA
>PHNY01099890.1:3001-15084 GCA_003724115.2 Anethum foeniculum
CTACGAGAATTAATGTACTTTGATTACATTAAAAGTTACCTTTGATCGGGTAATGATAAAAGTGTATTTCGGGTACTCATTGATCAAGGAAACCTGGATTTTACTATGAAGAGGATGACACATTACATGCCTCGAGGTGCTTGAAGGATAAAAGTGTATTTCGGGTAATGATAAAAGTGTATTTCGAGTAATGATAAAAAATGCTTGAAGGATTATTTGATTCAAATTCGGATTTAAATTAAATTAAAGTAATTCGAATTATTGATAATATTAATTAAGTATGACTTAATTAATTTGATAAATAATGATATTTGAATTTATTAATATTAATTCTGAAATTTATTTGTTAAATAATTAAGTGAGACTTAATTATAAAAAAAAATAGGAATTTTGAATTAATAATAACTCCTAATTAATTCAGAGTTATAATTCGTTTTTCTTCTCTCTATATAATATCTCTAATGGCTGATTTTTAAGGTTAAGACTTTATTAAAAACCCTAGCCACCAAGAAAGAAGAGGGAGAGAGGAAGAAGAAAAGATTGTTGTGCTAGTACACATTCGATCCTTGAGTTCAAGCATTCGTGTGGATACCGATAGAGTGTAGATCGCGAGAGCGGGATGCGTGATGATTGAACAAGCTTTGGATCTCCATTAATCCTCCATTAATGAACTCTTAAAGCTTCCTTAAGGTAAACAATCTGACTATGAATTAAATATCTATTTTTCGCATAGATCCTGCGTTTGGGTTTCGTTAAATCTGGTTTTTATGATTTTAATTTACGTTTTCCTCTGTGTTTGATGCCACGAAACCCAACAAGAACTTCATGATGGTACAATAGCTGATATGCCAAAAGGAGGTGCTCAGATCACTAAGTTGTTGGGTATGGATGTTGTCACATTCAATCCAAATGGTAAAGGTAGCTGATATGCCAAAAGGAGGTGCTCAGATCACTAAGTTGTTGGGTATGGATGTTGTCACATTCAATCCAACTGGTAAAGGTATTGGAGTCATTCAGCTAGATGATCTTCACATGAGTAGAGCAAAGGTTTCAAAACTAAGGGCAGCTGTTTACCAGATTGATGATTCAACTCCAGAGCTTAAAGATCTAGAATCAAGCTGGAAATGTACTTGAACATAGCTGAAGAAAATCTTGTTAAGAAATTTTTCTCTGAAGCAACTAGGTATAGTAGAATTGTAGAATAAACTCTGATTTTTCATATAGTTGAGTTGTAATAAAATTTTCATTCTTGCATTTAGATTTCTGTTTTGTCATCATTAAATTCTTAGAACTTGTTTATATATTTACATGTACAAGTTGGGGGAGAACGTTATATACTTTGATGATCAGTGTTTAGCACTTAGGCAAATCAGAGTTTATCATCAGTGTTTGACAGATTGATATCAGTATTTGATATTAGTGTTTGTTAACACTGTTTACTATCAAACTCTGTGGAAGCAGTACATCAAGCAGTGATTTATCTGATTGAAGATCTTAAAGATTGCAAGGATGTGTCGGTTACTCAACATTTGGAAAGAAGCAATCAATCAATAGATATGATCTTTGTCTAGTCATACTTATGTAATCATATCAGTAGGAATTGATTGTGTAACTGTGTATTATATAAACACGGATAGGTTTACACTTTATGTGTCATCGATTATTGTTAATCATTCGTGTAACCTAGTAGCTCTAAAGAATACTCTTACATTCTTTGAGAGAGTAATTTGTATTACTGTAACAATTTTTATTCATCAATATAAAAACTGTTCATCATTTACTTGTCTAATTCGATTTGATTGTTATATACTGTATTTACCCCTTATACAGTATTTTTGAGACCTAACATAAACCATTTACTTTTTTAAAGTAAAACACGTTACTTTTTTTATTTTTCCGAACTAATACATCTCCTTTTCCAAAAATATCACATGCAATTTTATTTAATAATAATAAAATCAATACGTGTTACTTTTTGAATTAAAACCTATTATCTTTTATAAACACAACAATAAATATCCATTATACTGTATTTTCTGATATGTAACACATCTAGAAATACTATACAACTATACACCTAAAATTACTAATTATACTATATCTTATAATCACAATATTACCTCTACAAAATAAAACATATAACCTTTTAAATTGAATTATACTATCTTTTATAAACACACCTAATTATATTATTATTTTTTTACTAATTAATTACACACTCCCACCTAATTGTACTATTCCTTATCATTATGAATACACATTGAGAAATACCATACACTCGTCATTAATAAAATATAAAAAAATGTTACCCATTTCTTTTTAAACTTTTCTAATAGATCTAATTATTTTTAAAAATTGTTACCAAATTTAACATATTTAATTATTTTAAAGATATAATTCTAATTAAAATACATATATCTATTGTAATTTAAATACATACTTTAGGACTTACTTACACTTTCAATTAATAAAATCAATAAGATACTAAAATATAAATCATAGAATACAGAATATTAAAAGTAACTTGTGTATCACACGAGATACAACTATTGTATTAAAGCCGAAATACTGAAATTTTTTATTTTAAATTTTTGATTTTCAGTCATTTTATTCAATAAAATAATAAATAGATACTCTTATAATTAATAGTAACTAATCGATTTTCCTTTTTAATCAAAATATGTTAGCATATTTTTCTAAGTAGAACCTATTTATTTATAAATGTAACAATTTTTTGAAATTAATTTAATAATTTCTAAGTAGAACCTATTTATTTATAAATGTAACAATTTTTCGACTATTAAAAGCAACCCGTGCAATGCACGGATATAAACTAGTATTCCCTAAAGAGCCAAGTGCGATAATATTACAAGAAATGACATATAAACCCCTGAGGACGAACTTCAATATGGTAAAAAAGAAATTTTTGCAACTTATTTATAGCTCTTCTTAAATGTAGCTTGTTAATTGAAACTTAAATATGAAAACATAGTTTTTTTTGTAATTTAAATAAAGATAACTACGTTCAAATAGTCCATCACTACTAATTTTGAAATTTTAAAAATTTGTACAACTCATCGTTTATAAATTGTTAGATTATGCATCAAATGGTAGAAAATTTTAATTTTTTTTAAATAATTTCATTGCCTAATTATTAAATTATTCTAAATAAAATACTAATATTTTATTAAAAGGGGCTCCTATTTGTTAGTTTGTCAAGGGCCCCAAAAGATAAGGTCGTGTGATAGAATAATTTTTATTATCACAACTATGTTTCTTATTTTGTGATAAAAGGTCAAAAGTTTGTTTCAATAAAAAGTCCATGTTTTAATTATTATAAAGCGTATAAATTATTGTTATAGTAGTAGAATCCTTATGGATCTATACAAGATGTAATATTTAAAATTTAGATGGACTAATAAATAAATAAAATAGTATATATAATATATAAAATATATTATGTTTCTTACTTTTATAAAGAGTAAGTGGTAGACTTCATTACTTCTAATGAAGGGGTGAATATAAAAATTGAATTTAGTTGGATGAATAATTATAATGCTCTAATATATTTCAAATTCAAAAATTAGTAAAAGCATAAGTAATAATAAGAACATGCATATATTCCTTTGCCTTGTATAACATAGCTAGTCTCAAATCAAGAGCCCAGCAAACATTTTTATTAGTATGGACAAATATGGGCTAATCAAATGGTTAAAATTAAAAAGTTGGGTAAGCCTTTTTTATCCGATAGTGGGCCTTATTAGGGTTAAAGTCTTATGAGGTTTGTATATAAATAATAAGATAGGGATTTTGATCACAATTCTAGCCGCTACTCCATCATTTCTATCTGTTTGAACAAGATATGGTTGAAGAAGAATTAATCGATGGAAGGAAAAAACTCACAATTTATTTTCTTATCTATCGTTATACAATCAGGTGCGCATTCGCATTAAACTAATATTGTTGTTCAAAATTCATTCTAGATCTATTTACTTTTAAAGGAATTGCTAATTTCTTCACGATCCATACATGATTTCATGGTGTTTCCTATTGTGCTTTGTAAATTATTGAACCTGTCAACTTTTCTCAAGTAATATCGGTACATCATTGTCATGGCTAACAATTTTAGAAAATGGATAAATGTGTACACACAAAATATTATCAAATTTATTTTATATGATGGAGGTGTATCTTATCTATTGAATTGAGTCAAAACAAAAATTTTAGATCTATACTTTTATCGATTGAATTTGTTTATTAGATTAATTTAAATTATTATGAAGTGGATTCGAATCTTGAATATATAAAATATGTAGATATGTAGTTTTGAATTTGAGATTGGGTTCAGATTACAACCAAATTTAGATTTTGTCAACTTTTAGATAGTTTTCAAATTGTAAAAATATTGAGATGAAGCAAGATCAAACATAGTTTTGATAACTATTTCAAGTTCGTATAATCTATTTTGTGCCAATTCATTGTGGAAAAATAATTCAATTATAGATAGTTTGATACAGAATTTTTCCCTCAAATGAACGTTTTAAAATTTTTTATTACCATTAACTTCAATGAATTACAAGTTTTATTTCATAAGTTATGTTAGACATACCTTTTTTCAATTTATTTATATATATGTGTATATTTATGTCATTATTACATGATTGCAGTAAACAATGAAGAAAATGCTCCAAAAATAACGAACCACAACCACTTGGTGCATACTATCTGGTAATATTTTTTTTCATAATATTAAATCTATTCAATGCTTGTGTACTGTACCATCACACATCATTTGAAATAAGAGTGCTTATGATCTTAGGATAAGTCAACAATCAACGTATACCAAGATTGTATTATAGCTGAGTTCGGATGTTAAAGATAGCATAAGTAGAGTTACCCATTGGGTGGCCAGACGTCTACCCAGTTAGGCACAGTGTAAATAACCCCATCATATACCCAATCATTTAAAATAAGATAATTTAAGACATGCTATGGTAAGGTGTATATTGGTTTGGTTTATGGGCTTGGAAGTTATATATATCTCGCATTTCATACCATTTTAGGGCCTTCTGGAGGAAAAAGCCTGATATGGTGTTTCAAAAATCAATCATATTATCCTTTTTTTTTTGAGTTGGGTAAAGAGTAATATGATGAATAGTACTTAAAAAACCAATCAAGTATATTATGAACTTCTAAATTTTTATGCAATAGTTTGGAAATAATATGATAATAAATAATTCAGTACATTAGATTATCACATATTTATTTATAACGATTAAAGACACATGTAGTGCTTTTTCACTATCATGTTCAGTTTAATTTTTTTAGAGTATTTTCGTCATACATAGACATATGTTGAAATATGATAGACTTTAAATACAAGTGTAAAAGAAGAGATTAATTTTTGTGATTACGTACTTACTTGAAGTTAGGTGAAATAAAAATAATTATAAATTTAAATGTATGATGGGTATTTTTATAATTACAAAACTTGGTCATATATTTATTATTTTGTCATTAAAATGTATTATATACCTGAGGGACTTAGCTAAGTACCTGACAAGGAGCATTTTTTTCCTTACTTAAATTGTAAAATTACAAATTATTATGGTATACTTAAGAGCCTAACACATAGATCTAGTGCCAATATAAATGAATCTTCTACTGTTGTAGAAGCCTTTTTTTAACATTACAAAATTACGGCAAGTACCTAACCCAATGTTGCAGTGGATTATTAGGATCCTAAATGGACTAACCCAGCCAGTCTTTATAATTACTCAATAGCCTCAAATTCTTGGTAGAAGTTTTTCCCTTCTACTCACAGTACATTTCACTATAACCCCCGCAAGGATACTTCGGGAAAAATTCAAAATGCAATTGAACAAGTAAAGCTAAGAGCACTACCGCAAATGTTATCAAAGTTTAGTATATGATACTATTTTATCATAAATATAATATTACCTGATCCTTAGAGGGTTATATGTAAGTACCATTGAAGTTTCAAATGCACGTAACACCTACTTTAATTGTTGAAATTATATCCTTATAATATAATATGCATAGGGATCTTATCCAAATATTTGGTCCATGTACTACCAATGTAATAAGGACGGTTGGATATTGAATTAAATAGATGATAGACGTTGCATCTAAAATAAGAAGATATTCTATTTTCATAATCTAAACCAAAACTAAGTAGGTCTTCTAAATTGAATAGATTAGTTAAGTAGGTATCCTAAATTAAATAGAGTACTTAATACAAAATTCGTAACTATTTTTTCTCTTCAATTTCTAGAAATTTTTACGTAAATAATACTTTTTAAATCATCAATGAATTAAAGAATATTTTGTAAGTTTTGTATGAGTTGTAAAATCGTCAAAATATGAATTCTAGAACTAAAGATAGTGTCAAAATAAATTAAATGAAACCCGATAAAATTTTTATAAGTTCGATTCTCTCTAGTGACATATTTGAATTTATTATTTATAACTTCAAAATTTTATTAATAACATATTTAATATGTGTTGTATTATTCAAATTTCAATGATAAATTAATATATAATATTCATATATATGGATTTAAGTACATTATATAAAATCTAATATTTTATTTATTAGTTTCAAATATATTAACAAACACTTGGATCAAGAGTTTGGCGAGAATTTGAAATTAATCTCCTAAAAAGGTACGTTTAATGTACGAAGTTCTGAGGAAGGCGAAAAGAAATTCTTAGTCGTGTCTTGATTTATTATTTAATATTACATTTTCAGCTATTCAATTTACCCAATTTCTCTGTCTAAATCTGGATGTGAGGCTTAAATGCCTTCTTGTTCAGATCCTAATGGTGTTTGGATCCCAACGACCATGGAATTACATCCGCGTAGAAATACAATGAAGATGGTACAATCATGTAATGGGTTGAATTTATTTCAATTCAACACTTTTGATCAAGGGATAAAGTTGCATTGTATTGGTAATTTGGCTACTAATCAACTGAAGATGGTACCTTTACCCAAGTTGTATGAAGATCACCAAATTATTACCTGCAATTTGGCATTTGACCCTTTGGCATCACCCCACTACAAGATTGTTTGTGTCAAAGAAAGAGGAATATTATTTGGATCTCGGATTTTGATATATAGTTCTGAAAGTGGTCATTGGAAAGATACAACTGTTTCAAGGAATGGAATGTCAGTGGAATTTGCCAAAGGAGTATATTGCCAAGGGGCAATTTATTGGGTTGGGAATGATTTTTTAAAATGCTACTGCTACCATTTTGATGTTGAAGCTGAGAAGTTGACCACAATCTCTATGCCTGCATGTCTAAGGGGTGCTACAGTATACTTAAGGTACTTTGGAGAATTCAACGGGCGCTTACATCTGTTTGCTCTCGCGACTTGACTGCAAAAACGTTTTCTATCTATGAATTGAACAAAGTTACTGAGAACTGGTTTGTGAAGTACCGGGTAAATATAAAACGCTTGACATTTCGGTTCCGAGAGATGGTTGTGAAAGGGGTGTTTGACAATTCTCAACACGCATTTTCCATACTGGGTGTTGTGAGCCGAGAAAAGGATGAAGATTCATCTATAGTCATGACTGTCCCTGGCAAAGTTGTTTCGTACAATTTCTAGAGCAAGAGGGTTGAGGTGCTATCTGAGCTTCCGTCATTGGAAAATATGAACTTTTTTCATGGTTCTAATGCCTATGCATTCGTTCCAAGCTTATATCCTCTGTGAGCACTATCCAATCAAAGGTATGTGGTTTAATTTTGAATGTATATTTCTTAATATTCGCATATATATTATCAACTTCATATATCATGGATATTGTGTTTTCTTTGGTAATCAATTTCAAATTTTTCTCTCATATCTTCTCGTGTTTCATGTCAAAAGGGTTTTCTTATTATAGTGTGTCATGTCCATAATTAGGATATTTATGCTAATACTTATCACTACTCTTTCTCTCCTACTAGTCTCAGCCAGCTGTGAGTCTCTCAGGGAATAGGTAATTTGACTATAAATATATATGTTTTGCTCCTTCCCAGAGAATAGGTGCATCAGTCAGACATCGCCCCTATGTTGGAGAAGAAAAGCATTGGAAGTTGATGGAAATGAAATGTACATCAGAAAAATGACCTGAGTTGTCTCTTTTGTTCAGTTGTATCATTTAGTAAAGATCTAGTTGTTTGGAACTTTTTCCTGCAGTTTCTCCTCCTTCACCTGAGCAGCAGCAACAACCGACTTCTGTCATGTCAAAGCAGCGTCTCAAGTTTCTAAACTCTGACACTGCATATGGTGTGTTCAAATTTTAAATTTAATCCACTTTAGTCATTCGGATTGGTTTATAGAGAAGTCATTCTATTTTGCTTAATTAGTTGCAGGACATGGATCACCAACATTAGAGATTTATTCAACTCCACCACCTCAGCAGACACTTCCTGAACCAAGGATCCAAAATCGTCGCTATGGTCACGTAACAATATTAAGTAACAGGTTTTGTCCATGTTTACTCTCAATAAATAAAAATAGTACTTCTTTTAGTTTTGTTTGAAAATTAAGTGGCCGCGTATATGGTCATGTGTTTTCAGGTTTATGAAGACGAGGATCATTGCATTGTAGGCATACTGCTTACGAATAAGGAATGCCCACTAGATTGGACAGCTGGAAGTTGAACAAAAGAATCAAATAAGATGCAATCTTTTTTGAACCTTTGTTGACTGATGGCTTTGTTTCTTTTCTTAAATTTGGTGGCCATCTTTTAATATATAAATGAATGTTTTATTTATCTTCAGGATTGAAAACTGATCTTTCTAACTGATCTTTCTGAGACTTTTCTAAAAGACTTCATTTCTGAAAAAGTTTATTTAACTACTCTTCAAATCAAGTTGTATAAAGAATGGGAAAAAAATTGAAATATTTTTCAGTTATGACTTATGAATTGAAAATATAACTGAAAAAACAAAAATTCTACTCTCATTAAAATTGAATATCAATTAATTTTTAGTTGATAAATATTTTTTTTATAATAAGAGGCAAAATAATGCTTATTATTACTAATGACCTCTTGTCAAATTGAATCTCCCTGGCTTTACTCACCGAAGGTTAAGCGTTCAAATCTTGTCTAAACAAGATGAATGCTATACTGCAAGAGCGTGCTCAATTATTAAAAGAGTTGCCATTATATATTAATCTAGAGTGGAAATAGTAATTGATTTTTCAGTTATTATACATTTATTTATTTTAAAAAATAACCCATTATTATAAATCTTAGTGAGTGACTTTTCCATGAAACTATAGCAACTGGTAAAATAGATAACACTAAGTTAGTATCATGAATAACATCTTCGAACTGCACTAATGTTAGATCAAATGTATAAGAAAGTAAGAAGGTAATATCTGCACTGTCTAAAATATTTCCTAAAAAGCTAATTAAGTACGATAATATTATAAGAAATGACATATAACCCCTTGAGGACTAACTTCACTATGGTAAAAAAGAAATTTCTGGAACTTATTTGTAGATGGTCTTGGATGCAGCTTGTTAGTTTAATATATGTAGAAAACTGATATGTGGAAGGTCGAAAAAACAATAATGCTTTGACATTACTACTACACCCTGTGCACCATTACTAGAGTAGTTTGGACTGGCAACTGTCTAGGACCCAGACCTAAAAAGGAGCCCATTTTTTTTAAATTCTATCGTTGTTAATTTCCGAAAATTGAAAGAAAAATTATTTCACTTTATTACGCATTTTGCACTCTTAACTTTAACAAAATTAAATTTTTTTCGCTTCTCGCCTTTCTATTTCCAAATCCAAACTCTTCAAAAAAATTAATATTTTCCGAGAAATTAAACAATTATTAATATTAAACCTCCTTCAATTTTTGAATACCGTTTCAATATGAAAACATAAATTTTTTTAAAAATAAAAATAAGATAACTACGTTCAAATAGTCCTTCACCACTAACTTTGAAAT
Organism: Anethum foeniculum; assembly: GCA_003724115.2. Taxonomy (NCBI): domain Eukaryota; kingdom Viridiplantae; phylum Streptophyta; class Magnoliopsida; order Apiales; family Apiaceae; genus Anethum; species Anethum foeniculum. The sequence continues at coordinate 12,984 of PHNY01099890.1, forward strand.
TTTAAAAATTTGTACAACCCATCTTTTATAAATTGTTAGATTATGTATCAAATGGTAGAAAATTTTACTTTTTTACAATTTCATTACCTAAATATTAAATTATTCTAAATTATGAATTACTAACAATTTATTAAAAGGGGCTCCCATTTGTTAGTTTGTCAAGGGCCCCCAAAAGATAAGGTATGTGACAGAATGATTTTTATTATGGAACTTATATTTCTGGATTACTGGATTACTGGGCTACTACTAAAAGTTCACCACAGGACTGGAATAGCGCTCCAGCCCTTTAACACAAACTGAAAGCATCAAATGCTTCCCTATATACTTCTGTATCAAATGTAAAAGTTGAACCTTGACTAAATTCTACTTGATATGCTTTGAAAAAGGTGATAACAAACTCCACAAATATACAAGGGAACGAGCCAACACAAATAAGATAAAAAATATCAAAAAAGCACAATCCCATATTAAATTAACAATAAAAGATTCAGTCTTTACAGGTTAAAACAAAGAATTAAGAAAAAATACCAATCTGATAAAAAAAAACATTATAAGAAACATGGACTGCAAGCCACCATCACAAATGCAACAATCACGGGTTGGTTGATTTTGATCCTCGTTTTTAAATGAATATAACCAACTAACATGGTTATGATCATAACTAACCAAGTATCAACTCACGATTGGTCGGGTTTTTTTTCCAACACACACAAACCAACATTATAATACAATGCTATTGGTCGATAAAGTGACATGTCACGTTAGAGGGAATAAACAACCAAAGGCGGTCGATTTTGATACATATTCGGTTGGTTTTACTCGGGAGTCATAAATAAGATCTTGTACCCATCTTTATTATCTTCTTGATTGAATATTTATAAAACATGAATTTTAGAGAGATAAGTAAGAATTATTTTTCATTGGTTGGATTTGGTATATTTTCAACCGATTTTTACCATTTATTTTCCAGAAAAAGTGACCAATATTGCCTCAAAACCAACCATCTTCAAAAGAAAAACCAACCATCTTTTTGGCATAAGCGACCATCTTCTTCTTATACTGAGTCATTTTTACATCGGTTGGAAATAATATTTGCCTCCGGATTTGAGAACATTTTGGTCTAAAACCAACATATAAAAAACGATCATTTCAAAACTAATTGATGTTTCAAAAACGACCACCCAAAACCTATTGTTAGGGTTTCTAATCGGTTTATTATAATTTCAAAAACGACCTATCTTAAGTGAATAGGGTGGTCTATAACCAACGGAATGAATTTAAATTTTTTTAATTTTTTTGTTTAATTATATAATACATAAACAATATAATGAAATACACTAATTTTCTCTTAAATGTATTAAAGTGTTTTTAAAAAAATTAAAAATGAAAATTTTACTTTTAATAAGTAATAATTCCATCAAATTGTGATAAAATCTTCTAAAATATTTTTAAAAAAATAAAAAATGTTACGATAATAACTTTTTCTTTAAGGAAGGTCTCATATGAGATGGAAAGATGATTACAAATGAGTAAATAAAAAATCAAAAAATATCAACAATATATGCGACATATCTGTGAACACTAGACTATAGGGTTTAGATTTAGGGGCTAAATCAGGGTTAGAAAATTTTAATACAGAAATTAATTTTATAAACGATCCAACTATATGGATGTCAAACTTATTACTAATTGTACATATACGTAAAAAAAATTTATCATGATAGATTCAATTGTTAATATTTGGTAATATTAAAAGCTGCGGTTAAGAACAAAACCAACAATTTAATGATTATAACCAAACAAACCTAGACATAAAGCATATAATGTCAAATGCCCTCTCGACCTCACAAATAAACACAAAAACAAATGTAAAACAAACTTTAATGGATATCAAAGGCACTATGTATATATACAATGTTATAAAAATCGAAATCAGGCCTAATCGGTAGAGTGACCGATTACGGGTTAATCGCCTAATCAAAACATTAATCGGTATTAATTTAATATTAAAATTACATATATATATTTATATATATATACATATATATATTTATATATATATACATATATATATATATATATATTTATATATATATACATA
>PHNY01099930.1:1365-15654 GCA_003724115.2 Anethum foeniculum
AAAAGATTGGAAACAAGTCTCATGGATGTTGTGACAGCCTACCTGTATGGATCACTTGACACTGATATCTATATGAAATCCTTGAAGGATTAAAATTGGATGATACTAAGCCTCGTCATTTATATTCAGTTAAATTACAACGATCAATTTATGGCTTAAACCAGTCTGGTCGTATGTAGTACAACAGGCTTAGTGAACACCTATTGAATGATGGGTATATGATCAAGTATGCCGATGTGTGTTTATTAAAAGATCTCAAACTGGTTTCTTTGTTATTGTTGTATATGTGGATAATTTGAATATTGTAGGTACTTCTGAAGACATTACTAATGCTGCTAATTATTTGAAGAATGAGTTTGAAATGAAAGATCTTGGAAAGACAAAGTTTTGTTTAGGTTTACAGGTGGAGCATTTACCTTCAGGATTATTTGTTCATCAATCAACCTACACTGAAAAGATTCTTGATCGGTTTTACATGGACAAATCTCATCCACTGACTACGTCAATGGTTGTTCGTTCACTTATAGTTGAAAAGCATCCGTTCTGTCCCAGGAAAGAAAATGAAGGTGCTTTTGGACCTGAAGTTCCGTACCTCAGTGCAATTGGCGCTCTTATGTATCTTGCAAACAACACACGTCCTGATATTGCTTTTGCTGTGAATCTATTGGCAAGATTCAGTTCTGATCCAACTAAAAGACATTGGGTTGGAATCAAGCACATATTGAGATACCTTCTGGGGACAGTTGATCTTGGATTATTCTTCCCAAACAATTCAAAATCACAGCTGGTTGGATATGCAGATGCTGGATACTTGTCAGATCCTCACGTTGGACGATCGCAAACAGGTTACTTGTTCACATATTGCGGGACTGTTATCTCTTGGAAATCTACTAAACAGACTAGGGCTGCAACTTCATCAAACCACGCAGAATTATTCGCGATCCATGAAGCAAGTAGAGAATGTGTTTGGCTGCGGTCTGTAATCCAACATATACGACAATCGTGTGGATTATCAAAAATCATATATAGTCCTACAGTTTTGTTTGAAGATAACTCAGCTTGCATTAAACAGCTAAAGGAAGGATATGTTAGAGCAGATTAAACAAAGCATATCTTACAAAAGTTCTTCTACACACAGGAACTATAAGAAAATGCTGATATTGAGGTTCAACAAGTACGCTCTTGCGATAATATGGCTGATATACTTACAAAGGTATTACCCACGTCCATGTTCGAAAAGTTACGAAGTAATATGGGCTTGCGAAGATTAAATAATTTGCTACATCAAGATATCAAAACGTGAGACATTTTATTCAGGGGGGACTGTACTCTTTTTCCTTCGTCAAGATTTTTATCCCATTGGATTTTTCCTTGCAAGGTTTTAACGAGCAAGTCAACGTCTGGAATAACTCACATTGACAATCAAGGGGGAGTATTATAATAGTAAGTCATGAGTTTTGTTATAGGTGAAATTCTACTCGGGCTATTCTTATGTCTATTCGGGTCAAAACTTATAAATTAATTTGGGGAATTAAAAGGAGGGAGACAATTAGGATTTTTTGGAAGATAAAAGAGTCAAAGGACACGCCCTATGTACCTAAGGACGCGCCTTCCTGTTTAAAGAAGGAATATCATTAGGGCATTTTTTGTAGGGTTTAGAACATGAAAAGAGAAAGAGGACGTGTCCTTTTTTCCAGTAAGGACGCGCCCTTACTATTCAAGGTATGTTTTTTGGTTAATAATTTTATGATTTTGTAGTTATTTCTCAGAAGAACTCCTTCCCGGGATAAACTCTAGGAAGGTGGTGTCCGTGGTCAGAGACCTCAAGGGGTATTCCTGTGTACTGAAGGCCTCCTCATGTAGTTAATGGGTGTCCTCATTAGGGATGTAGGATAAATCTTGGTGTGTACTTTGGGAGCTCTGTTCTTGTTATCAACGGGTATCCTCGTTGGAGAACTTTGGAGTTAACCTGCACTTTGCACCCGAAAGCTTGGGATCACCTGTCCTGTTATCTGGTGGGGGCTCCTCATTCGGGGGACAGGAATGCATCCGGCATTTGGGGTGAACCGTGGCTATACCTGCATTCGTAATCAAAGGAGATAGCTAGTAGCGGAATGTTATCCTTGGCCAGGGAGATGCATTATCCGTGAAGTCCTGCGATTACGGACGAGCCTTGGGCCTTTGCGGTTGGGCCTCATAGTTGGATATTCCTAAAGCTAGCTGGAGAAGGGTTTCGGAAGGTTCCCTACTGGGCCGGGAAGCCTGAAGCCCGTTTAGGTTTCTTGGGCTCCAAGAACTATGTGAGGCTTGATTCCCTATAAATAGGTATACGTAAGCACATTGTAAGGGGTCAGAAGTTGAGAGCGCAAAGGAGCCACCACTAACCTAAAGCAATCTCAACCACCAATTAAACATAATAACCACCTATTTACTTACTTTTCCGGCGATAAACCACCATAATAGATCTAGATTCCGGCAACAAAACCTCAAATTTTGTTGATACCAAATTCCTCCGTCAACAAATTGGCGCTAGAAGGAGGGGAATCAAGATCACAATCTCAGGAGGAATAGATGTCTCATCGCCGGGATGGAAGTTCTTATTCAAATTTCGAATTTGATTCTGAAAGGAGTCAATGGCAAGATCTTGTTCATCGCGAAGGAGATGTGCCAGAGGAGACTCCAGGTCATGCTTATACCACTCCAACCGTGGGTGGACAACCTCCAGTGCTTATCAACAATAAGGATATCATGGAGCAGCTTTATCTTATGGGTGATGCCTTAAATAGTTTTGAGGCAAGGCTTGGCACCATGGAAACCAGGAGAAGGAGACATCGTCATCGTCCACGTAATCCTCAACGTCCTGGTATGGAGACGGCGGGAAGACCAACCGGACGAGGAAATCGTGAAGAACATGATAGAGGAACCCAGGTGATCACTCCGCGACAGCTGGAGTATTCTGATGGACGGGAGCCAATCGTGGAGCATCCAGAAGACGTAATAGATGAAGAAGAAATACCACGTTCTGAAAACCAGATAATACCTCATCCTTACAGGTCTGGGCGCATGCAAGATGAAATCTATCGTGATGATGAGGATTTAGGAAGGCAAGAAGGAAACTTGTCAAATTTAAGGCAAAGATTGGAGATAAAACTTAATGATGATGATTTGAGGATGCTACTTTTGGAATGGCAGAAAGAAGGAAATAATCAGGAAGAGAGGCCCCGTGATCCACAGATAGTGCCCCCTAATCCCCAGAGGGATTTTAGGGAGAGGCCCCGGGGACCTGAGCGTGCCCTTCCATTAGATCGCTATCATGGAGGACAAGGTCGGTGGCGCTCAAATAGAGGACAAGGGATGCTTAATTATTATGGAAGAGGAAGTCAATCCGGGACTCCACGTCAGGGCGCGCCCTCAGAAGGACGGCCCCCTCTTATAATCCCGGTTGCCTCTCAAAGTGAAACGGATGGAGGACGAAGGCAAGGGACGCGTCCTCACAATGACGCTCAACCACAGGCCAATCCTGAAAATCAACCCTAATCCAATCTACAAGGCCAACCTCAGGTTAACCTTCAAGGGCAAGATCAGGTCAACCCTCAGGGTGTTAACCAAACAGTGAATCAACCTCCCCCTGTGAGGGGTGGCCAAACGGAACCACAGATTCAAGTACCCAATGTCCAGGTGTGGGAAGTATCAATGGATTTGAAAAAATTGCTGGCCCATTTCGAAGGAAATACTGTAGCATTTACGGCACAAGCTCCTTCACCATTCTCAGTTGCTGTTCGGGAAGCACAACTTCCTGCTGGATACCGCAATACTACCAATGACCTGCGTTTTAATGGAAACACCGACCCGGTCAAATTCTTAGGAAGGTTCAATATTGAGATGGATATTTATCAAGGGCCAGATCTCGCGAGATGTCACCTCCTGGCCGCAACATTTCAGGAAAGTGCGCAGCAGTGGTTTCAGAAGCTCGACCCAAAGGTAATTACGTCATGGGATCAAATGAAGACCCTATTCTTAACAAAATTCCAGGCAGCTGTAAAATATACTCCACCGGTTACCTCTTTGGCCAATATCAAACAAAAGGAAGGCAAAAGTTTAACTTCTTATTTTAAGAGGTTTAATGCCGAATCCACCATGGTTCGGGGAGCAACGGATGAAACTCTGAAAAGCTTTTTAATTGCTAGCCTACGTGTAGGAACAGATTTCTGGAAGCATTTGCAGGGGAAAGATCCTACAACCCTTGTAGATTTATTTGCCCAGGTCGAATCATTCAAGTTGGTAGAACAATCTCTTGCTAACACAAGGAAGACTGATTCTCAGAGCAGCCAAATGGGAAAATACAAAAAGAGGGATAGGTCCTTAAGTCCTGATTATAGGCACGGTGGTCGGAGTCTGAACCGCATAAACACTATAAACGATAAAAAGGAGTGGAGTCCTCCTAGAGATTACGAGAAGAAATCAAGTTATTACACTCCTCTAGCCGCTTCTATCGAGCATATTTTCGAAGTTAACAAAAACAAAGGGATGTTTAGGAAACCGCCCGCACTCTCCTCTTGGCAGAGTCGGGATCGGAAGAGGTATTGTGACTATCATGAATCGTCCGGCCATAACACCTACGAGTGTCGGCGGCTGAATGATGAGATCGAAGATTTGATCAGAGAAGGCTATCTAACGGAATGGGTGATCAAAGAAGTCAAGCGATATAAAGAAGATTCTAAAAGAAAGCAACATAGAGGTCGGGCTTCTGGGGAAGAATGTGATAACAAAGCTAATGATGTTAAGTTTGTAAGAGCTGGGAGCATTCATACTATTTTTGGAGGACGCCATAACAGAGGAGATATCAATCATGCACTTGAAAGGTATGCCAAGGAAGCTAGACAAAAAACCTTTAACTAATGTGTGTAGTTTGGAGGTGAGGCCCCCAAAGTTTTTCAAAGGAGAAACTGCAAACATAACTTTTAGGGAGGACGAAGCGAGATGGGTTCATCACCCTCACAATGATGCTTTAGTGATAGCTATGCAGATTGGTTCGAAGAATGTTCATTGGGTCTTTGTGGACAATGGCAGCTCAACGAATATCCTTTACTACAGCACTTATAAGAAGCTGGGACTTCCGGACAGAGATATGACGGTAGAGGATGCCTGGATTTTCGGTTTTGCTGGGGAAGCCGTTAAAATAATGGGAGCAATAAGATTACCAGTGACATTGGGGGAAGGTGCTCTTTCTACCACATAGATAATGGATTTCATGGTGTTAGATCAAGAGTCAGCACATAATGCTTTAGTGGGACGACCATTTTTAAAGAATATGAGAGTTATCACCTCTATCTATCATTTGATGTTGAAGTTTCTAACTCCAAACAGAGTATGTTGTGTAAGAGGTTCACAGGTTGACTCCAGGGAATGTTATCATCGGGCCATCAAAGGATTTAGAAAGAAGGGGCGCGGAATACCACCCAGTCCTAAGGAAGAGAAGGAGAGAGTCTTACAAGACTCGAGGGAAGAAATTCATGTTCATTATTTTGTCCAGGAGCAAGAGAATTGGAATAATGATTTTTTTCAAAACAACTGTCACACCACATAGGGCGCTCCCCCTGTTGATAAAAGCATCGCCAGGGATGGAATCTTCTGTTAAAGAAATTTCAGATGATGATATCATATCAGTTTATGTGGATGGAGAAGAATTGGAAGGAAGAAGAGCAACGCTTGAAAGTTTTCCGCAAAACCTTGTAGAGGAAGCTGCTCCTCAATCTGAGGACGCTCCCTCCGAGAAGCTTAGTCATGTGAAGGAAAATGTTATTTTTTCTGAGGACGCGCCCTCTGAGAATGCGAAGAATGTGGACATTGCAATGCATGGAAAAGAGGATGCGCCCTCAGGGGGTGGGATGGTTATTAAAGATCCTAGAAATTTTGATTTTGATCTAGATCCCAGATCTCCTTTGCCCATAGAGAAGACATGAGCGGTGGAGGATACATTTTCAATTCTGGTGGATGCTAGTGACGCAACCAGAGTTCTAAAAATCGGATCGTAATTGAGCCCGAGTTTGAGGGAAGAGCTTTCGAGGTTTCTTAAAGCTAATCTGGACGTTTTCGCATGGAGCTATGCTGACATGGTAGGAATCGACCCTGACATTATGTGCCATCACCTAAACATATATCCTAATCGGAAGGGAATTCGACAAAAGTGTCGTCCTATGAGTGGGGAGAGGGCTGTTGCTTTAAAAGAAGAGGTGGATATGCTACTGGGTGTAGGATTGATAAAGGAATCTTTTTACCCGGAATGGTTGGCAAACCCTGTTCTGGTCAGGAAGCCAAATGGAAAGTGGAGGACGTGTGTGGATTTCACGGATTTGAATAAGGCTTGTCCAAAAGACAGCTTCCCATTACCTCGCATAGATCCGTTGGTAGATGCTACGGCAGGGCATGCTTTCCTAAGTTTCATGAATGCCTACTAAGGATATAATCAAATTCCAATGTATGGTCCAGATCAGGAACATACTTCATTCATAACGGACAGAGGTCTTTATTGCTATGTTGGTATGTCTTTTGGCCTTATAAATGCTGGAGCGACATATCAGAGGTTGGTGAATATGATGTTCAAAAATCAAATTGGAAGACTATGGAAGTAAATGTATACGATATGCTCGTTAAATCCAAGGAAGCTTCTAACCATGTTAGAGATCTAGCAGAAATGTTAATGTCCTGAGTAGGTGCCGAATGAAATTAAATCCCCAGAAATGCGTCTTTGGGGTAGAATCTGGGAAGTTTTTGGGGTTCATTGTTAATCGCAGGGGAATTGAAGCTAACACGGCAAAAATCAAGGCTTTGTTAGATATGAAATCTCCCACCAATGTTACACAGGTACAGAGTCTCACTGGGAGGATAGCAGCCTTAAATCGTTGTGTCCAAGTCATCTGATAAATGTAAGGAGTTCTTCAAAGCAATCAAAGGAGTTGGGAAGGATTTTGTATGGACCTATGAGTGTGAGGAGGCTTTTCATAAAATTAAAGAACAATTGGGGACACCTCCAATGCTAGCCAAGCCTGTTGAAGGAGAAATCTTAATTCTGTATATGGCCGTCTCTGAATATTTTGTCAGATGCGGAGACCAGATATACGAGCATGGAAAAACTTGTTTATGCATTGATTTTGGCGGCAAGGAAGTTGCGACCTTATTTCCAGGCTCATAAAATTAAGGTAAGAACGGCATATCCATCGAGGCAGATTTTACATAAGCCCGAGTCATCCGGGAGAATGCTGAAATTGACAGTAGAGTTGGGGCAGTTTGACTTGGAATTTACTCCAAGAACGGCCATCAAAGGGCAAGCTTTGGCCGATTTCATTTTGGAATTTGATTCTGAAATAGGTGAAAAATCTCTTGTCTTGGTAGAGTCGAGCACACCTCAGGGGATACAACCTTTAGAGGAAGATGTTCCTCACCCTTGGTGGACATTGCATGTTGATGGGGCGGTTAATAATGAAGGCTCTGGTGCTGGAATAATTTTGATCAGTCCGGAAGGGCACCATCTAATGAGTGTCATTCATTTCAAGTTCAAAGTCACAAATAATGATGCCAAATATGAAGCTTTGATCAATGGTTTCAAGATGGCGCTGGAAATGAAGGTTGTGAACTTGATAGCAATAAGCGACTCCGAGTTGGTAGTCAATCAAGTTAATGGAGGATTTCAAGCACAGGGCCCGAGGACTGAATTATATATGAGATGTGTTCAAAGGCTCATGCAAAAGTTTCGGGAAGTTCGATTGGAATATGTCCCGAGGGAAAGAAATAGTAATGCTGATTCTTTAGCTAAGTTGGGATCACAGAAAGAAGCGACAATGTTGGGAACCATCCCCTTGGAGGTTCAAGAAATCCCCAGCATTCCGGAGATGGAGATTATGCAAGTGGATGAGACATCCCAAGTTACTTGGATGACGCCAATTTAGGAATACATTAGAACAGGGAACCTCCCTGCTGATAAGGTTAAGGCAAGGCGACTCCGATATCAAGCTGCCAGATATGTGGAGTATTATGGGATGTTATATCGAAGGGGTTTTAATCAACCTCTGATCAGATGTATCGATGGAGAAAATTGTGATTATTTTTTAAGAGAAGTACATGAGGGAATTTGTGGCAATCACTCGGGGGGTGGTTCGCTAGCAATGAAAATTTTGAGGCAAGGTTATTATTGGCCTAGTATGAAGGAGGACGCTTTCAAGTTTACAAGGTCATGTGATTGATGTCAACATTTTGCCAATTACTCGAATATGCCGGCTACATCCTTGACTTCCATGACAAGTCCGTGGCCTTCTGCCATGTGGGGGATTGATTTAATTGGGGAACTTCCTAAGGCCAAGGGGGTCTCAAGTATGTTGTGGTTGTGGTTGACTACTTCACAAAGTGGGCAGAAGCTATGCCTCTGGCAACCATCACTGCAAAAAAGATTGTTAATTTTGTTTTCAACTCGATCGTTTGTAGGTTTGGCATCCCTTATAAGCTATTTTCAGATAATGGAAAGCAATTTGATAGTAAAGAACTTAAACAGTTGTGTGAGAATTTGGGAATAAAGAAGGACTTTGCTGCAGTTTATCATCCTCAGAGTAATGGTCAAACGGAGGCTATTAACAAAGTCATTAAACACACCTTGAAGGCTAAGTTAGAGGAAAACAAGGGTAATTGGCCTGAAGAGCTTCCGATGGTGTTATGGTCATATAACACTACACCCAGAAGTACTACTGGGGAGACTCCTTTCATGTTGTCTTATGGTTATGAGGCAGTGGTACCCGTGGAGATCGGGGTTGGTTCACTGCATAGAAGTCGTTATGAGGAGGAGACTAATGAAGTAAATCAAAGACTTTATTTGGAAACAAGAACCAATTCTCAGTTGCGGTTAGCTGCATATCAGCAGCGTACGGCAAGGTATTATAATCGAAAAGTTAAGACACGTCCATTGAAGATTGGTGATTTAGTCCTGCGAAAAGTTATGCCTAATACAAAGATCTCAAGTCATGGAGTTTTTGGAGCAAATTAGGAGGGCCCATATAGAATCAAAGTTGTGCTTTGGGAATGCACTTACCATTTGGAGGACTTGGATGGCAAGCTTATTCCTAGGGCATGGAATGTAGAGCATTTAAAGAAGTATTACCAGTAGGGTGTGATTTAGATCCCCTATTTTCACTTAAATTTAAGTTTTAAATATGTTTTTGTTTAAATAGTATCCTAGTTGTAATAAATTACTCCTAGTCTAGGGTGGAGTGCATGTACACCTTCCTCAGTTTCTGGCCGAGATTTTATTTCCTCCCCAAAGAGCATAGTAGCCTTGGGACTAATGTGATTTCACATTATAGCGCATTATTAATAAAAATTTGAAGTATTTCTTCATCTTGATTCTTTGGTTGATTATTTGTAATTACTTTTAGAAGGTCATTGAAGTATGAGCCACTTTCATAAGGACGCACCCTTTCAAGAGTCTTGGTGTAGGGACGCTTCCTCTAAAGAATTCCGATTATGCTTGCAAAGGAAGCGCCTTTAAAAATATAAATTTAGACGTGCCCTAGTAAGAGTTATAAAACAAATGAATGAAAACTCATGCAAAAGATGAATAACAGTACCAGCTAATCAAAAGTATGTTCCAACTTGCAAAGCTGTAAAATGAGGGCTTGCACCTCAATAGTATCAAGATTAAACTAGAGAATGAATAAAACTAAGGTTCAAGGATAGTCCTTGGTAACCTCAGAGTTAAGTGGGAGCGTGTCCATACCACTTGGATCAGTAGTATCTTTGTCAGTACGCGTTTGTGGTGATCATAGGAGAAGATGAAGGAACGGAGGTGCCACTGGCATTCACTTCAGGAGGGATGACTTGTAAGGGAACAGTTTTAGAAGGCGGGTCTTCCTGAGTTTTAGTTTTCTTCAACCTGGATTTAGCAATTTCAATGAGATCTGCATCTCTTTCCTTAAAATCTGCAATCCATTTAACTGTTTCCTCTCCAAAGGCTTTGAAATCATAATCATAGTCATTGGCAAGAAAGCCTGCTGCATAGCTTTTAAACCCCTCTGCAAATGATTCTTTTCTCAGTTTCTTCTTCTCAACAGCCCAACCATGTTGTTGATCTTCAACAAGCTCTTCAATTTCAGCCAGGAGCTCTTCCTTCTCAGCCTTTAGAGAATCACAAGTTGAGTTTAGTCCCTTAGAGATTTCCAGGGCATCATCTCGCTCTCTTTTGTAATACTCAACCTTGTAATCCCTATCTTTCTCGACTTTAGAAAGTTTGATGGTCAAGTATGAGACTTGCTTTGAGAGTGCAGATTTTTCAAACTCCAAGGTTTAGAGGCGCGCCTTCTCTCTCTCTGTTGGAAGCAAAGTCCAGGGACGCAAGTAAAATCTCAGTGGCAGCCTTGATTATAGCAGTGTTTGCTTCATCTTGATCTCTGTTTCTCTATTTTGTAAGATCATCATCAGATATGAATTTTACAGCCAAGGAGCCAAGTTGAGAGGCCACTTGTGAGGTCCTTTTGGTTCCAGTCTTCTGTTTCTTAGAGGACGCGCCCTCTAGATTTGTTGGAGCGTCTAAGTGCACATGTTTCCTTTTAGGAGGGGAAACAGGGGTTTCGTTTTTCCCACGCATCCTTGGATTCCTGGAACTAGAAGGAGCTTTCTTTGTGACCTCATCAATCTCTTCATCAACAATACCAAAACCTTTTGGGAGACCAACCATATCTGCAAAGTAAAATGTAATGACGTTAGATATAATTCTACGTTCAAATGAAGAGGATGAATAATGAAAATAAAGGACGCGTCCTTAATTTCTTTATAATAAAACAGTGAAGGCGCGTCGTCGAGGTAATAATCGTAACCTTCGTTAAGATCGTTTGAATCTTCTGAAAGACGATTTTCTTCGTCTAAGTCTTTCACAGGTCGCTCAGTGGAGATTTCTTTAGTGTCTGATTGAGGTTTTTCTTCATTTTCTTCATCCTCAGAGTCATCTTTTTTGCTTTTCAATTGGACACAATTCCTAAATTTTTGGAATTTACAAATGGTAACAACTCTAGCTGAAAGGAGACCAACTCTTTTTAGATTGGCCTCGATTATCAAAATTCTTTAGATCAAAACTTTCAGGTGGAAGATCAAGAATGGCTTTTGCACGATTTAAAGGCGCGCCTAAAAGTTCAATGTTTTCTCTTTTATCTAAAGAAAATGTTAATAATTTTGTTATTAGGAAGTGCTTAAGAGGAATTAATAAAAATAATAGTGAAGGGACGCGTCCTTGCTTAGCTTTAGGTTGAAGGTAATATTTATTCTTTCAACATCCCATACATAGAAGAAGGGCCCCTTCCATTGCTTCAAATGACTAATTCGTCCTTCAGAGAATCCCAAGTTGTTGTGCTTCTTATGAACTACCAAGAAGTAATATCCTAAGTCACTTTTTCTCAAGCCAAAGAAATAACTTAATTCTTCCATTGATGGGGCGCTAAAGTCTTTTTCATGATAAAGGATAAAAAGAACGGCAGCTAACTTACAGCTGTTCGGAGAAAGTTGTATGGGTACTAAGTCATACCATTCAGTAATTCTCCTATAGTATGGATGTAGGGGCGCGCCCACCCCTAATGCTAGCAGCTTTGGTGTGAGAACTGTTCTGGGAATCTTAAAATCAGGACCATAATCAAAACAATGTGGTCTCATATGGTCAGGATGACATGCCCATGTTCCTTCCATGTCATAGTATCTCCTTTCCCATTCCACCTCTGTTGCGTAAGCTGTTGAAGACATCCCGGCACAAATCATCTTTTTATTTATTTTCCTTAAAATCTTCTTTTCGCTGTCAGTCATCACATTTTCATATTGCCCAAAATCAATGTTATATGTTTCTTGAGGAATTGGAATATGTTTATATGTAGTGTCTGATGATAAAGGGGATCGATTTTGGTTTATAGGATCGATGGAGAAATTTTCTTTACTCATGATATCATAAGACGTGTCCTTGGTTTCCTCACCTTCTTCACTAGAAGAAACTATTTGTTTGAATTTCTTTTTGGAGGTAGCTGTTTCTGTTAAAAGATCTTCAAAGTCATTTAGGTTGGTATTTACTGGTAAAAAATCTTGAGGACGCGCCCTTTGGTCCTCTACAATTACTGGAAGTGAGTGAGAAGATTCGTCTGAAATAGATGCCATTTCTCCTTTTTTGTAAAGGTCAATTAGTCGTTTTGTTTCATCTTCTGGTATGAAAGAAAATAATGGTTTTGGGTATTCAGGAGGAAAAAAGATAGAAAGGGGGGGGGGGATAAATCCCGATCTTTTTATTGAATTCCTAGAATAGATGAAAAGGAGAAAATGAGTGACTGTTCTCCAGCTGAAAAGAAAAGAAGAAAAAGAAAATGTAAGGGCGCGCCTTAAGAGCAAAGAAAGAATTATTTTGTAAAAATAGATGTTGCAAGAATAAGGACGCGCCCATTGAAGGAAATGTTTCACGAAATGTGGTCCAGGAGTTCCCTATATTATCTAATTAAAGAGGTGTGGTCTGTAGGGGCGCGTCCTTATGGGGAATTCTAAAAGACGTGCCTATGTACAGGAATATATGTATATACGTATAAAAATACATAAGAACAGCTTCGATATGCGTGTAAAATGAAATATGGATCAATCAAATGATACATACGTCTATACATACAAGAACTTTGAAAGAATATATATCAATTATAATGCTAAATTGGTAAAATCAAGTACAATAGAAGGAAATAGAGTTAAAAAGAAGGGTAAGAATCAGTACCTTGGTAAAAGGAGTGCAAGATCTGAGTCTTTTGATCGGAAATTTGTACTAAACGGCCGGATTCTTTGAAAATTTCTCTTAGCAGCGGCAGCAAGATGTTTTGTGAAGGAGGAATGAAAATAGGAATTACGGTTTTGTGGGGTATTTATAGAGAATGACAGGAGATGCTCTCTGTCACATGCTGTACGGAAGAATATAAGTTCAGGACGCGTCTCTACCTTTTGGACGCGCCTTCTGGCTAAATGAAAAATAAAAAAGTTTAGCCTTATAGAATTTTTTGATAAAGAGAATCTTATATTACAATTTTTAATTTTATACAAGATTGGGGGTAGTTGTTATAGGTGAAATTCTACTCGGCCTATTCTTATGTCTATTCGGGTCAAAACTTATAAATTAATTTGGGGAATTAAAATGAGGGAGACAATTAGGATTTTTTGGAAGATAAAAGAGTCAAAGGACGCGCCCTCCTGTTTAAAGAAGGAAGGATATCATTAGGGCATTCTTTGTAGGGTTTAGAACATGAAAAGAGAAAGAGGACGTGTCCTTTTATCTGTAAGGACGCGCCCTTACTATTCAAGGTATGTTTTTTGGTTAATAATTTTATGATTTTGTAGGTATTTCTCAGAAGAACTCCTTCCCGGGATAAACTCTAGGAAGGTGGTGTCCGTGGTCAGAGACCTCAAGGGGTATTCCTATGTACTGAAGGCCTCCTCCTATAGTCAATGGGTGTCCTCATTGGGGATGTGGGGTAAATCTTGGTGTGTGCTTTGGGAGCTCTGTTCTTGTTATCAACGGGTGTCCTCGTTGGAGAACTTTGGAGTTATCCTGCACTTTGCACCCGAAAGCTTGGGATCACTTGTCCTGTTATCTGGTGGGGGCTCCTCATTCGGGGGACAGGAATGCATCCGGCATTTAGGGTGAACCGTGGTTATACCTGCGTTCGTAATCAAAGGAGATAGCTAGTAGTGGAGTGTTATCCTTGGCCAGGGAGATGCATTATCCGTGAAGTCCTGCGGTTACGGACGAGCCTTGGGCCTTTGCGGTTGGGCCTCATAGTTGGATATTCCTAAAGCTAGCTGGAGAATGGTTCCGGAAGGTTCCCTACTGGGCCGGGAAGCCTGAAGCCCTTTTAGGTTTCTTGGGCCCCAAGAACTACGTGAATCTTGATTCCCTATAAATAGGGATACGTAGACACATTGTAAGGGGTCAAAAGTTGAGAGTGCAAATGAGCCACCACTAACCCTAAGCAATCTCAGCCACCAATTAAACATAATAACCACCTATTTACTTACTTTTCCAGCGATAAACCACCATAATAGATCTAGATTCCGGCGACAAAAGCTCAAATTTTGTTAATAACAAATTTCTCCGTCAACAAGTTTGGTTGTTAATAATTAAAGTCAGTTGAGACCTGCAATACATGTACTACTTTGCTTAGTACAGGAGGTAGTAAATTTATTATTTTTAATTCATTAGGCGGTTAGTTCTTGTCCTATAAACAGGACTCAAGTTCCGCCTTTATA
>PHNY01099976.1:1439-15197 GCA_003724115.2 Anethum foeniculum
TAAAACAGGTGTTGGCGCCGGTATCATCCCCTGCTACCCAGTCCCAACGGTACACACATTACACACACAAAATTAGATTTGATTATTAGCTTAATAAAACCCTGAAGTTTATTTATTTTCAGCCATAGCCCTAATTTAATATACAGCAAAAATAATAAATAAATAAATAAATAAAATGTACAGCAAAAGGGGAGTAGGAGTGGTAACCGGATCTAAAACGGAGATGACTAGTCGTGTATCGCACAAGGAAGATTTAAAGCGTATCAAAGAAGCTCTTGACAAGCGCGATAGATCTTCCCCCTCCACTTCTCGAATCAAAGATCAACAATCCAGCCTTTCTACCACCAAGCTGCTCCATCCCCCAACTGGTTGTTGTTGTTTCCTCCTTATCCTCTTTATGTTTTCCATAAGTTTGATTGTTTTATTACTTGTCATCTGTGTTGTTTGGGGAATTGCTTGTATTAGTCTTGATTATACACTTGAAAACGCACGATATTTGTTTTGATTGTTTTGTCATCTCAATGCGTTTGGTAATTATTACTTGCGTAGATAGTTGTTAAGTGTGGTGGATCTGTATGAAGCTAGGATTCTTTTTATACTGTTGATTATAGAGATTTACTCGGTTTTAGTGTGATTTTGATTTTTAAGTGACCTGCTTGATGTTTTTGTGCTCGTAGCATTTTGTTTCAAGGTTCCTAGGAAACTAATGAGGTCGAGGTTAGAGGAAAGGGAGCCATTATACGTTCTGTAAATTTAGTGAAAGAGGACGGTTGAAGAAATTGTTTACTGTTTACTTTACCAACATATTGAATTTTAATATTTGCAAGCTAACATCTGGGCTCTATAGCTTTGTAGGTTAGATGAACAGGTTTTTTTCTTACTTTGTAATAGATGGAATACTTGTTGTAAGGAGCAGAGCAGCCAATATCCCTAGTTTACCGCTCTTTTGTGCAATTAAAAAATATCAATATCTTGTCTACTTCCCCCTGATAGCTATTAATCTGCATCAATATTTAGTTATCACTTGTCAGTGCCATTTTTTTTGCTAAATATCGGTGCAATTTGTTAGAAGTAACATGTTTTGTAGTCCAAGTGGGAAACTGTTATTTAACAAATTTGATTACGTATAGAAGAGAGAGAATCAGGATGGAAAGATAGGGGGTGGTGGGAGGGAGAGAACCGGACCTTTTGCATTTCTAGTTATGATATTATTGTCTAACAGTTTCTTTAATGTTCTAGTGCATCTTAAAATTTTTACACGCACTTCTACACTGGAAACACCTTTGGGCTTTTAACATTCATGTACGTGTCTGGAATGGATGTTCAAGTTTTCTGCCAATAAGTGGTTTATGGAAACGGCTTTGCATAGGGTAGTATTATCTATTTTGCTTTTAATCTTTCTGGTTAGTGAACTGGGCCTCTCTCTCATGAGTACTTTATATGTCCATCTTATGTGTACAGTTATGTTTATGCCTCTCTGGTAAGGGCATAGGGGGTCTTGGAAACAGTGTTCTAGTGAAGTTTCTCTGTGTCTTTGGTGCTCTTCTCACAATTTAAATATCCTCTAATGTTGTCTAATTGTCTATTGTGTTCTTTTGCTTTTTTTATTCTCTGTTCCTTCTGTTGTTTGTTGAACATTGTTTTTAAGGTATACTGACATATTCTATATGTGTGTTTATAGTGGAAGAATCTGAAACAGATAGCGAGGAGTCAGATGTTAGCGGATCTGATGGGGAGGACACGTCTTGGATATCTTGGTTTTGCAGTTTGAGAGGGAATGAATTCTTCTGTGAAGTTGATGAAGATTACATCCAGGATGATTTTAACCTCTGTGGATTAAGTAGCCAAGTCCCATACTATGATTATGCTCTTGATTTAATTCTGGATGTTGAATCCTCTCATGGTAACTCCTTTATCTGAACAATTTGACTTGTCTAAATATCTTTGTGTTTGCTCCTTAATGTGTTGTACAAGTAGATGTTGGGATTGCATTTGCTTAAAGGTCCGAGTCGGTATTATTGAAATTCTTTCGTATGTATAAAAATTGAGATGAAACTTTTGGCCATTCCATTATACAATTTGACTTGGCAAAAAAAATGTCATGCAGTTTTAGGTGGTCAGGGATTTTGAGCTTTCTGTTGTCCAATCTAGCAGTGCAGTTGGTGATGATAGAAAATGTATCGCCCCGTAGAGGACTGGACGCAAATCACTATTAGGATGTAGGAGTTTGTGCACCCATGAGCTTCTACAAATTTAGAAGAAAAAATCTAAAAATATTGTAGAATAATATAGCATGCTTTATTGGAATAAATGGGGTTATTTAGTTAATAAATTAGACCAAAATCACTATTATTTCGTTACAGAATCCTTAGATAATTATAGGTGGCACTACTTGATGTAAACCTTTGATCTTTGGGGCTGATGTCTCACTTTCCTTAGGGGTAGCAAGTGCTATCTGTTTGGTAAAAAACTGGGTTTTGTTCGCTATGTATAACGTTTTTGGCAGATATATCTGTTTTGTTGAATGGAAATTAGGATCGGTTCTTCTGTGACTATTGTACTGGTTATTCTTCTTTTATCATTCACTTTACCTATGCCATGTATATAACACGGGTTCCCCGCTTGGGTAGCTACTGAATGTAGAAAAGTATTGTTGGTCTCTTTTTTCAACTGCTATTTTCAGTACTTGGTGCTGGATTCGGGTTTGTCGACCTTTTGTCCTGCGTTTTTAAAGTTAAAGAATATCTACATTTATTGTAGTCTTAACACATGTTTACACTTTAAAATCTGCTGTGTAAATCACAACAGCTGTAATGTGTGAATTACGACCGTTGTAATGTGTAGGCGATATGTTTACAGAGGAACAGAATGAGTTAATCGAATCAGCGGCAGAGATGTTGTACGGTCTGATCCATGTCCGATATATATTGACAACTAAAGGACAGGCTGCCATGGTGAGCATTTGTTTAAAACTTAATATTGGAGCTTTAAACTTTTATAGTTATTAAAGTGCACTGGGTGATCTGGTGTGTTACAGTTGGAGAAGTACAAGAATGCGGAGTTTGGTAGATGCCCAAGAGTTTACTGTTGTGGACACCACTGTTTACCTGCTGGCCAGTCGGATATTCCTCGGCATTGCACCGTGAAAATATACTGTCCTAAATGTGAAGATATATATACCCCGCGGTCTAGGTTTCAAGACAGTATCCTTTTTCCATATCATTTACTTGATAGTTGACAGCATCATCTGGCAGTATCTATAATGTGTGCACATGCAGTAGTTTATTGCCGAAGTTTTTTTTTATGCCATTTCCTAGAATTATTTTTTAATGCCATCTTTAAACTACTAATGTATTAAGGACTTAAGGTAAATACAACTGGACTACAGCCCTAGGACAATCTTTAGTGAAAGAAATGAGGGAAACAATTAATAATTCAACTTTTAAGTCCCATATCCATATTGCTGTTTATTTTCTGTGCTGATTTCTCGAGTTCAAGGATATGAGTTTGCTCTTTGAAGAATCTATTCTTCCATCCTTCGACATATATAGTTTAGACCATAATCTGGCAGTATGTACAATGTGCACATTTGCACATGCAGTAATTGATTGCTGGTCTCTTTGTTTTTTTGATGCCGTATTCTTGTTCTTTTTTCTAGTGTTATTTTTCTGATTTCAAACTATTGCTTGCTCTAAGATGGCGGCAAATGTAGTTTTGACCTTGGACGATTCTTCAGTAAAAGAGAAATAAAGGATTTAGGAAAAAAAAGGGGAAAGTTTTTCATTCAACTTTCGAGTCAGTCCCATATAGATATTGCCACACATGTATTTTGTTAATTTCTTGAGGATATACATTAGCTGTAGGTAGATGTTTATTATTGAGTTCTTTGACATATTTTATGAGAAATTAGGAAGATAAATTTTATTGCTATGTGTTATATTTTTCTTCGAATTTTCTTTAATTGTCCCTAGATCTTGATGGGGCATATTTTGGGACGACATTTCCGCATCTTTTTCTTATGACGTATGGGCACCTCAAACCACAAAAAGCGTCGCAGACCTATGTTCCTAGAGTATTTGGTTTCAAGGTTCACAAGCCATGACGAGTAACCATACAAGCTCCTTTGAAATGTGATTTTCAGCTTCTTCTTGAAGTGCGTACCAGAAGACAAGCTTGTATTACTGAAATTTTGTTGCTTCTTGTATGAGGTAAACTTTTCGTTATACAGCTAGAGTTTGGTCCTGAGAATAGATTAATAGAGGATTAGGTTAACATTATCATAATGATTCAGAAATGTTTAAAGAAAACAAATTGACATGAATGTGAAGCTATTTTTTGGCTTCTTTTTCAGCCTTTTATTTTTATATATTGCAGCTTCGAGTTGGTTTTTAGTAGATTAAGCTTGATTTTGGAACTTTCATCCCTATGTTTATGTATCAACATGTCACTCTGTTTCTCACGAGTAAAATGACAAGTCTTAAATATTGCAAGCTCAAGTTTCATTCTCTCTTTATATCTATTGGGCAGCTTGTTTTCATATTTCCTCCAACTCGTCATTAATAATCGAAGAGATTTAGTAACTAGTTAGTCTGCATCTTTTTCTTGACCTTTGTTCATTTGATGTATCACTTCGTAACATGGCATACCATAAGCTCTTCATTTTATATTAGGACTTAAACGTTAACTATTGTGCAATCATTTTTTAGCGCTACATTTATATATATATATATATATATATATTGTTTCTACTTTTTGCCCCTCTTTCTATCTAGGCAAGCATACTCTTTTACGTACTAAGTTTCTACTTTTAGCCCGGCTTATTTAAAAGAAGTTGGAAAGTAGAAGGGAGCTGTAAAGAAGCATAGAAAGAACTTGACTTTCTACACTATGGTTGTTTTAGGAAACCAACTTATTACTCAGTCCCTTGCATGTTTGTGATGTACAGTCACTTGCATTTATTACTTTTTATATATGCCTGGTTACATGAATTTAATTAACGCATTGAAGATGTCTCCTAAAAGATTTGAACCCTCAAATTTCGGGTTATAAATACTCATGTATATTACATTCCCTGGAAAGACTTCACCCTGGCCTGTGTTGTTTGGTAAAGAACGATATCCTTACTAGTAATTACTAAGGTCAGAATTTTTTTAGTAACATGAGATCAGATAGTTTAGATTATAATCATGCAAAAGACTATCACGACGATTGTGATTCCTACAAGGATACAGATCAGGTCAATTTCAATCATCAGTCCTTGGTGGCTGGACCTGAGCCGAGTTACAGTGAACAGCCCATATGATCCTTGGCTTCTGATGTGCTGCCTAATTGTTGGGGATATGAATGCAGTAATAGATAATAAGTATGAATTATATGATTGAAACAAGTTGGCAATAGGATATTATTATCTGAATACTGTTATGATACTGATATCTTTTCTGGAAAAACGAAGCTTTCTGCATAAGTTCACCAAGTCATTTGATGGTTCTCAGTGGTGCTTGATTAAATTCTTGACAGCGAGAGAGATCTTATTGTGATATTTGCCATTTTTGATCCCTTATTAAATATTTCACATTTTCCCTTTTTCTGTTTCCCCTTTCTTTTCCTCGTGTGTATATGAAACTTTGTAATGATGCATCATGATATATAGGTGAGATGAGTCAATCTGTTGTGTATATCTGCTATACATATCTCTTTAAATACTCATCGGGTATGGCGTGTCTGTGCGCAGCAAAGTTCATGCATCTTGGAAATGTTAAAGCTAAATCATAAATATCAGCTTAACTCTTTAAGATCTTAAAAAAAAAGGACACGAAAGTGATGGAAAATTATGGGGATGATGAGGACAAGGGGGTGTGGATAATGCAAGGCCGTGAAAAGGAGAGGCCAAGGGGGGATAAGAACAAACAACAACCAACCCCATCGCCCATGAGTATTTTATATGCATTGTCATATATGTCCAACCTTTTTAGTATCAGATTTATTAAATTTTGTATGTGTCCCCCAGTCGCAGATATATAATGGGTTAATTATCTAGTTGGTCACTGAAGTCGGTCTAATGTATCAGTTTGGTCACTGAACTCAAAACGGTATCAAAATTGTCACTAAAATCAGTATTGTGTATCATTCGTTAGTTGCCATTAACGGGAAATACTAATATGTCAAAATTAAAACGATGTGGCAACTAAGTGGTTGGGTAACAACTCATTCTAGCCCTGTCAACCTATAAAAGCTCCAAACATGAGATGTAACTGCTCTAAACATGAGATGGTATACTTTAATTTTTTTTTTTAGTAATTCGTTCAGCCCATGTTTAAATTAGAGTTTACTTTAATTTTAGTTAAGTAACTATGGTAAGCTTACAAACGTTAGCCACGTGGATAAACTATTAGGCAAGTCAACAGTGTTCGCTTAAAAATGTCAAAAGACTTGATGGACTATAAAATCAAGGCACTTTAGTGATCATCTTGATACCGTTTTGAGTTCAGTGATCAACTTGATACATTAAGCTGACTTCAGTGATTAGATAATTAACCCGATATATAATTGAATATGGGAATAATAAGATAAATCATATAGACCTTTACGAGTGCGACAGATTCCACACCCACTTGCATTAAATTACTAACTTGCAATTTTTATGCCTTGTATTGTTATCGTTGAGCTTAGATTTTCTATTCTGAATTCTATGTTGCAGCATTGTCAATGTTGGTTCCAACAAATTATAAGGGAACTTCATTTTTGTTTTGCAAAATGGTTCATTACAAGTCTAGATACGAACGGTAGTGGAAGAGATTAGTACATTTGCTGTCCTGATTCCGGAGGGGTGGAGTTGGCTAAAATAATTATAAAAATAATATAATTGACTAGAATTTGGTGAATTTACAAGGGTATGTGCTTTAATAAAATTGACTATAATAATTAATTAGTCTATAATCGGTACGATGCTCGTTTAGTTATTATACATATATTATAATTTTAATATATTATTGTGCCTCTAATCTTACACCCTTATAATAATAATTTTTCAGAGTATATTTAACAGTTTTCATCAATTTAATTTGAACAGGTGCGGGCTATAAGTTGATTGCATATGTTAGTTTTTCTTTAACCTCTTTTGTTTCGATCTAATTCCATTATGTAACTTAAAAGTTTTCAGATTCAAATGAGTTATGGTGTTTAGTTTGCTGAATACAAAATTGAGCAAGGAATAAGTTACAGGATTTTCATAATTATCACAAAATATTGAAAATTAGTTAGCATGGTCCAACATCGTCACCACAAGTTACATAGCTATCTAATAAAAAAATATTAATTACTTATCAAAATTAACTATGTAATTTTTTGTTGTATGATAATAAATCAAATACAAAATACACGTATAAAATAATCTTGTATGACAATAAATCAAATACACCTATTTTAATAATCTTGAATTGTAACTTAATTACGAGCAAGTTCAAGTTCCTATTACCACAAAATTAACAAAACAGACTAAGCCTTTCTAAAAGAAAGGAATTGCAAACGCTAGTATCTTTTATCTATTTATACTTTTTTGATCCATTCTATTTATAATTAGGTCTCTGATAAGATTGGGTTCGAATAGAATGTATTTAACTCTAGTCAACGATTTATTTATTTTTACTAATATATTATATTTAAGAAATTATCAAAAATACTAGTTTATTTAAGTGTTTTTGCGATTTTATTATCTTCTAAAAATATTTGCAAAAATTCGGTGTAACCAAAATTAACCGATATGCAACTAGTTACATTGAGTTTTTTTATTGTATTCAAGGTTAATTTTAATTGCATTCGAGATTGATTTGGGTTGCATGAAGCCGCAGACCTATAGGTTGCATCTGGCCTAATGGAATTGCAGAAAAACCTTATTTTTAAAAAAAAAAATTACAAAATCGTATTTTTGCAAATAAAAATAAATAAATAAATAAATATATATATATATATTACAATTTTTTTAAAAAAATGATAATATTTTTGCAAATTTTTTTTTTGAGTTTGAGTATTTTTCAAAAAAGTTTTTAATTATTTTACATAAAACAATATATTTTCTGTGAATTATAAATATATAAATTGTTTTTAAGATTTTAATTTTAATATAATTACGTGAAACCCGTGTCTAGTCAGAATAATCACCTAATAAATCTTAGATCCGTCTAATCAGAGATGCAAAAGGTTACTTGTCTACTCATATGCGTTGAAAATCTCTCAACATCTACTACTATATACCCCTCCATTTCAAATTATATATCCCATTTGACTTTTACGCATATTTTAAGGTGCATGACTGTATTATTTTTTCTATTTTTTTAATTTTTTTTTTTATGAACAAAAGTTTAAATTCAAATTTTTATTTACAAAAAAAAAATTTAAAAATAATAAATGTAGCTATGCAGTAAATGCACTTTAAAATACGCGTAAAAGTCAAAGAGGAACACGTAATTTGAAACGGAGAGAGTAGTATTTGTTTCCGACCACTTTTAATTACATTTTGGTTCTGGGCGGCAAAAAATGTTTGGTCTATCATTTTATTTTATAAAATAAACATTAACAATTAATTTAAAACTAAAGAACACAAATCGCTTTGGTTTTTGCTACAAGCACATATTAACTTTTTTTTTTGTTTTGTTTTTTTCCTTCATAGGTTATGCCAATTTGTTTTTTGTTATTTGGAAATTTTCAATTTCATTTTTTAGGCACTTGAATGTAAGAACGAGGATACAAAAAGGATTTTTCGTATTATAGAATAATAACTATTTCATAAACTATACAGGTTTCAATTAAAATATTATCTTGAATCTAAATAATATCTAAAATTTGAAGTTTACAATCTTCTTAACCAGGTTAACATCTTTTAATTCAAGTGAAGCTTAAAAATTAAGAAGACCAGAGAGTTTGTGAATGTAAGGGGTCTACCACTATCTAAAGGAATCATTTTTGAAGAGAGATGGAGATAACAAAGAAGACTATCATTAATCTGTATCTATACTATATTATTATAAGTAAAATATAATAACAATTAATAGAGCTCAACGCCTAGTCTGTCATGATTGACAGTTTTTTCTCTCCGTCCCGGTGACAGTTTTCTTTATCTTTTATCTTTTTTCATCTATAAGACAAAGTTCATAAACTATACACACATTACATCATAGTGCATTTCTGGTAGGTTCATTGACCGAATATGGCAAGAACAGAGGTGGAGTTGGCGGACATGTATGCTAATTTGGTGATTGAGGACGAGGAAGAAGGGGGAATCATTGTGCCAAGCGGGGATGTAGTGGTTCAAAAGCAAACATATATGTTAGTGGGGAAGTTTCTGACGGAAAAGAATATCAATTATAACGCCATGCAGAATGTCATGGCAGGGTTATGGAGACCTAAAGAAGGAATTGAGGTTTATGAAATGGAGGGATTACGATATTCTTTTGTATTTTTTCATAAATTAGACATTCAGAAAGTTATAGATGGAGGGCCGTGGACATTTGAGCAAGCGATGCTAGTCTATCATCAAGTTAAAGAAGGGGAAGATCCGATGGCAGTTCCATTGCAACATGTTGAAATGTGGGTACAAATGTATGATATACCAAGAGGTTTCCTGTCTGAAAATATTCTTAAAAGCGTGGGGGCATCCGTTGGTACGTATATCAAATCAGATCCAAATACATTTGAGGGTGGGTGGAAGCCTTATGTTCGTGCTCGCATCTTGATTAACATAGATAAACCTCTGAAACGTAGGGTCAAAATAAAAAGAGAAGGAGATGGCTGGAGTTGGATAAACTTTAAGTATGAAAAGCTGGGGACGTTTTGTTTTGTTTGTGGGTTGATAGGCCATGCTGAAAGGGATTGTAGTATAGTTTATGCTCACCCGGAAAAATCAGTGGAGAAGGCATATGGTAACTGGTTACGTGCACCACACAGAAATGTAAAGAATAACACAGGGGCCCGATGGCTGAGAAGTACAGGTGCTGGGGATGGTACATGGGGAAAGAATAAAGCAGCAGAGATAGCCACTGTACACGGTGGTTTACAGGGGGAGGAGAAATTCATGGAGGTGGACGGGGTGGTACGTCAAACAACGGATGACACGGAGGGGATTAGGATTCAATCACGTGATAGTAGGGAGGTGGGATTATGCGGAGAGATTAATGCATGCAAGGAACAGAAAATAGGGGATGAGATGGAGATAAATAAGGAAAGTCAAACTGAAAATATTGTTATTGATAATAAGCGTAAACGGCTGGATGTATCTGTACTGGGCGATAATCATGGGCTGGATACGGAAAATTATGTGGACGAGCAATCAGTTGTTGGGTCAAAAAACTTGCTAATGGCGGGTCCTGGACTCCAGGCCCACCAAGGATTATGAGCCTTTTAGCTTGGAACTGTCGTGGGCTGGCCAACCCACGTACAGTTCGATTTCTTTATGAAATCAATAATCAATTTCGACCCAGTGTAATATTTTTAAGTGAAACTTTAGTGAAAGCAAATAAAGTAGAAAAAGTGTGCAAAAAATTAGGATTTGGGAAATGTTTTGTTGTCGAGGCTCAAGGACATGGTGGGGGACTCGCTTTGTTCTGGAAAACTGAAGGAGGAGTAAGTATTCTAAACAGTTGTAGTAATTTCATTGACTTCGAATGTACTCACAATAATATGGAGAAATGGAGGTATACATGTTTCTATGGCTTTCCTGAGAGACAGAGACGGGTGCAATCTTGGAACATGATAAGACAGCTATCAGCTGCATCAAATCTACCTTGGTGTATTATTGGAGATTTCAACGACATGAGTTCTATGGAAGAGAAAAGGGGGGGTCAACGACAACCTAGAGCATTATTAGCTGGATTCTCAGAGACTATAATGGAGTGTGGCCTGGAAGATCTGGGTTTTATAGGAGATATGTTTACGTGGGAGAGAGCAAGGGGGACGGAGAGATGGGTACAGGAGAGATTGGACAGGGGTTTGGCTACGCGACAATGGCGTGAGATGTTTCCTTCTGCAGAAGTACAGGTATTAGATGTATCCACATCTGATCACATGCCATTATTTTTACAGTTAAATCGACAAGTTAATGTGCAAAGGCGAAGTAGATTTAGGTTTGAAAACATGTGGATAAAAGAGAGTGAATGCAGAACCATTGTCCAGTCATGTTGGGAGGAGGAGGAAAATAATGATATTATGACTAAGATGGTGAAGTGTTGTGCTAAATTGGAAGAGTGGGGGGGTAACTTAATTAAAGATATGAAAACCAGATTGGCAAAATATCGTTTGGATATGAGGAGGCTTAGAACTCGTAGAGATGAAGCTGGGGTACGTCAGTATGGTAAAATAAGGTGGAAATACCTCATATTGCTCGAGAAGAAGGAAATATTTTGGCGACAAAGGGCCAAACAGTTTTGGCTTCGTGATGGTGATAAAAACACGAAGTTTTTCCATAAATATGCTTCAGCAAGAAAGGATCATAATAAAATTAAACGTTTGAGAGATGGAAATGGTGAGTGGAAGGATAATGAGGAGGATATTCAGGGGCTCATTCTGGAGTATTTTCAGGATTTGTTTGGCACACAAGGATCAGAGGAAAGCTTATCGGAGAGAATTGAGTTTAAACAACTAGAGGTCGATCAGAAGCAGGCACTTGAACTACCAATAAGGGATGAGGAGG
The DNA here is from genome assembly GCA_003724115.2 of Anethum foeniculum. Classification (NCBI taxonomy): domain Eukaryota; kingdom Viridiplantae; phylum Streptophyta; class Magnoliopsida; order Apiales; family Apiaceae; genus Anethum; species Anethum foeniculum. The sequence continues at coordinate 13,120 of PHNY01099976.1, forward strand.
TTAAACAGGCTACGTTTGCTATGCATCCAGATAAAGCCCCAGGTATAGATGGTTTAAACCCGTCGTTTTTCCAAGCATACTGGTATATAGTTGGACAAGATGTATGCAAATTCTGCAGAAAATTCTTTGAAACAGGGGAACTACTGGAATCAATAAACACTACGCTAGTATGTCTAGTTCCCAAAGTGAAACAGCCTGAGAAAATGGCAGAGCTAAGACCAATTTTTCTTTGTAACGTCTTGATGCGTATTTTGTCAAAAATCATGGCGAATAAAGTGAAACCTCTATTACATTCAATTATATCGGAACAACAAAGTGCGTTTATTGAACATAGGCTGTTGACAGATAATGCAATGATGGCGTTCAAAGTAAATCATTATATCCACAGAAAAACACAAGGTGTAATGGGGGTCGCTGGTTTGAAGGTTGATGTGTCGAAGGCATATGACCGACTTGGATGGGAGTTTATTGAATTTATGCATAAAAAATTTGATTTTCCCACTGTTTGGATAGAAAGAGTCATGAAGTGCATCAAAACGGTGAGTTATAGTTTCCTTCATGATGGAAAAATTTTTGGTAGTGTGTTACCAAAGTGTGGAATACGGCAAGGGGACCCAATTTCACCGTACCTTTACATAATGTGTGCTGAAGGCCTAAGTGGAATAATGAAGAGAGCTGAGCAAAATGGTCTGATACATGGTTGTAGAATAGCACGGGGAGCTCCTCAGGTATCTCATCTGCTTTTTGCAGATGATTGTTATTTTTTCTTCCGAGCATCTAAAAGTGAAGAAAGCATGATGAGGGATATTATTCAGAAGTACCAAAGAGAATCTGGGCAACTGATTAACAAAAGTAAGTCCAGTGTAATCTTTAGCCCGAATACTAAACAGGAGGACATAATGGAGGTCTGCACAATTCTACAAGTTCAGGAAATTGAAGTCCCAGGGAAATATCTTGGCATGCCTATGCGGTTAGGAAGGAATAAAATGGAAACTTTTGGGTTCTTGACAGATAAGATTCAACAGAAATTGCAGGGATGGATGACTAAAGATCTTTCAAAGCAAGGGAAGGTAACATTGTTATCATCAGCAACCCAGGTAATACCCAATTTCTGGATGAATTTGTTCCTTATTCCGACAGGTATATGTGCTGATATGGAAAGAAAAATGAATCGGTTTATGTGGGGGGGATGTGCATCGAATAAAGGGGTTAAATGGATGAGCTGGTCAAGGATGTGTATGCCTAAGGGGTGTGGAGGTTTAGGAGTAAAAGATCTGAGGCATTTTAACTTAGCCATGTTGGCTAAGCAGTGTTGGCGTTTGATTAATCAAACAAATGGTCTTGTAACTGAGATAATAAAAGCTAGATATTATCCGAAAACGTCATTTCTGGAAGCTCAAGTGGGAATAAATCCTAGTTATATTTGGAGGAGCTTAATGGAGGCAATGGAAGTTGTCAAAGCAGGAGTCAGACGTAGAATTGGAAATGGTGAGGATACTCGAGTTTGGCATATTCCTTGGTTGCCAGACGTGAAGAGTGGGTATTTGACAACAGAAATGCAGGACCAGTTGGCGGATGTTAATGTCAGGAGTTTGATGGATGAGACAGGGAAATCCTGGGATATGGAGGTGATAGATGATATATTTAATAGTAGAGATGCTGACCTAATTAAGAGAATACCAATCCCAATCATTGATAAACAGGATACGTGGTTTTGGATTTTAGATGATAAGGGAATATTCAGTGTTAAAAGTGCCTACAGATGGCTACAAGGGGAGTTTGAATCTACTTACAAGAGGTTTTGGACAAAGTTATGGTCTTTGAAACTCCCAGGGAAAGTCACTCTTTTCCTGTGGCGTGTGTGTAAGGGGTGTCTACCAACTGTTAGTGCTTTGATAGTAAAGCAAGTGGTTCAAACTGATCAATGTCCATGGTGTTTACGGGCAGCTGAAATAGACACTCATGTGTTATTCACGTGTGACTTTGCTCGCACAGTTTGGCATATGGCAGGCCTGTCTCATATGGTGCAAACATTACCTAATGAAACAGCGTTTATGGTCTTCCTCAAAATATTTGAT
>PHNY01100002.1:5616-17495 GCA_003724115.2 Anethum foeniculum
CAACAGTGGCTTCATGTAACAAATCAAACATAAATTTTTAAATATCAACATAATTTAACTCATCCTCTTCTCTTCCTCCTGGTAAAATGATTGAAGAAGACTCATATTTGCTTCTCCTACCTTGGATCCATATTTCTTAGATTCACATTTCTGAAATTATGATCACCACTCCAGAAACACCTCCCGACATATCATAAAGTACCGATCTGCACATCTTTGTGCTTGTTTAACATTGAATGAACCATAAAACTTTAAGAGGAAAACCACTTGAACTAGGTATTGTAAGCATCATGATGAGCAGAATAAAAAGAAAGTTTTCAACCAAAAAAAGTTGACTATCATCATTGGGCTATAAACTAATTGTCTATCAGCATACACAGCTGTTACTGAAAATTATAAAATTAAAAATCAGGCTTGTAACTTCAAAATACCTTCTGAACTTTCGAGCTGTGAAAACATGAACAGTGTAGCTATCACGAATGTGCTGCAATATACAGCTCTAGCTCAAGACCCTGGAAGCTAGTGTCTGAAATACGGATGAGCCTTTGTTGGAAAACAGTAACTGGGTTAAGCAGACCTCGCCGCTGTTTGTCCACTGCAATTTGTAGTTGTTTCGAACTCGAATTCATCATCACTGCTAATTTCGATTAGGGTGGACCTGTTCTGCAGACCTCTTCGCCTAAGAAGAAAGACGTTGAAGTAGTAGCTCACCAACTGTTCCCTCCTTTTGTAATAAAAGTATTTGTGTATTTCTTCCCAGAAACACTTACCTTGAGAAGGAGGATTAGACCTTACTATAGCATCAAAGTTCAATTCCTCTGATTTATTCCAAGATAATGCAACTTCCTCACCCATCTTATCCATGTGCCATTTATAGAAGGTCACACCCAACTCAAGCTTTAGTCTAATCCTTTTTTCTAAAAAATGAAATTTAACACATTCAAAGGAACCTTTAAACTCACAACCACACTGATCATGCCTCCCAAATCCAGTAGGATCCCTTTCGATTAAACAATTACGATCCACTCCTTTTTTCTGTGGCCAAATACGTATACCTAACCACTTTGAATCACTATCAGAAGCCTTCTCCGTCCATTCTGGAACTTCTGCTTGAGAATCAATACCCACGGGAATTTCCTTATGAAAATAATTCGCTAGCCATAAGCCAGCGAGTGAATTCTCCAAGTCACTCTGAGTGTCTGAAGATGTGGACTTGGAACATGATTGTTCTTGTGACTTTTTGAAATAGAGGGCAGCTTGAGATTTTTTGGCAGAAGCAATCCTTTGGCTAAATCTTGAATGATCTTCATACAAGGTTGGATGCATCGTTTGCTTCTTCTATAAGACGTGGAAGTTGATTAAATTTAGTATTGTGCACATGTTGTTTTCTTTATAAACTCTACACATTTTTAAATCGAATAACACAACAAAATGCGGCATATTGTCATTCTAAAGAATATTAAAAGTAACGCAAGTCGATCATAGGCCTTAGTCCATTGGGGTTTTATTCTTAATATTTTTATTTTACTTTGTATCCTTGTTAATAACAATGATATCTCCATCGATAGTGATTTGAGTATCTTTGTTGGGTTATAGTCCATTGTTTATTCTTCCTTCTGCAGTTGGAAAATTATTGGGGTAGTTGGTTTTCTGCCCAAGTTTTATCATCGATATTGCTTTTAATTCATATATCCATTTTTTTACGAGTTGTCCTGCATAAAATGGTATCATGGTGAAGACACATATTCGGAAAATCAGGTAAATGAGTATAATATGGTCCTATCAGATCCTTTGAGTTGCACAGAACATGAGAGTCTAGATGTTTCTAATATAGTTTCTAAATTTATAAAGCAATTGGTTAACGACATGGTTATTATGACGCCAAGTCCTCCGCGCCCTACCAAAGTACCTTCAAGAAAACTAGTTGATAGGTCGCCCTACTTGTCATTAAAAGTCGACAAAGTGTTCACTATACATTTACGTACTAGATTTATTATATAATATAACTAAACACATCGATTTTATAATTTAAATCGAATTAATAAAATGACAAGTTCAAAAAAAGCATACTTATTGCAAATTACATCCATATTTCAAATATCAAACATGTTCAAGAAAATTAAAATAGACGTATTATGAGTATCAAACAAAGTCATCCATCTTAATATTACTTTCATCTCCATCTCTTTCTTGTGTTCATTGGTTAGATCAGGTCATAGCACACCATGATCATAGTTTCTTCATCAATTTCTTAGTTGTTGGGAGACCTTGGACTGTGCAACCAAAAAACATGTTCATCGCCTGAAATCACTATTCACTGACTGAAAAGTTACTGTTCACTGCCGGAGTACTATTAAATTGAAGTTACTGTTCACAGCGTCTTAAAAATCAGAAAAAGTAGAGTTAAAGAACATTTTTTGGGCAGAAGGAAGAGAGGCTGCTGTTGTTGTGTCGGTAACCCAAATTTTTAAAATATATATATAATATATCTCGTAAAACTGCCAATAGATACCCAGAATTTTCAGATTTTTACAAGTCAGCCCCAGCAGTTCTGTAGCATTACAAACCGCCCACATAAGATAGTGTTCTCAGAAAACAGAGATTGAGAGTCTGACTACTAACCTTACAGATAAGCCCTTGACTTCTGGAAACTTACAATCTGACTTCTGACCCCTCGGTCTGGCAGAGTTACAAAACAATCCCTAAAGTTTGTATAAGTTACAAATCAGCTTCCAGAAAGTACCAATCAACCCCTGAAATTTCAGAATCTGTTCCTTTCGGTTCTAAATTGTTCTTCAATTCTACTTATTTTCCATGCTAACATCAAGCGTCAAATTAATATATTGTCAAAGATAATTTCTATTCCTTGAACGTGAACGTGATGAGTTTCACTACAAAAATTATGTTTCTTACGTGAACGTAGGTTACTTCAATATAAATTTATGTTGAAGGAGTCAGATAATCATCAATATGGTGAACTTGAAAGGTTGGAAAAGTACAAAATTGAGTTGAGGAAAGAAAGGTACAAACGTACAAGTAGGAACGAGAGAGGTTTTATGAAACTCTAACATCTCAACTTTAACATCTTGTACATTTGGAAAATGAGAAAATGGTCAAAGGAGAAATGGAAGTCGAGCATATTGAAGAAGTTATTACGCAATATTCGATTGAGGATGTTAAACAAGTTACGAAAGATCCAATTAGGGAGGTTAAACAAGTTGAGAATATAGAGGTTGCTAGTGAGGAGCAAGCGGAAGAAACCAAGCCACAACTTTCAAATTGTTGAGGATCATAAAGTAGTTGATGATATTATTGAGGTTGAGCATATCGACTTCGTCATTTCAGAGAGTATATGCCTATGCCTCCTTCACTTGCTTGTCAGTTTTCAGAGTTTTTTGCACCTCAACCGGTTTTTAAGAAGAGCATGAAGTTCATCATGGTTCAATTCAATCTCATACTTGCGTGGTTCTTGCCTTCTATAAAACTCGTGATCGAGTTTTCTTCAACAAGGGAAGAATGATGAGGAACGGAAGCAGAGAAAATTTATATATGTTATTAATTAGTTTGTATGTATTTAGTTTATAGAGTATTAAACTATTTGTTTATATGTTTTATATGTGGGATTAGTATTTTATTAATTATTTAGGTTATTTTAAATAAGTTCGATTGTTTACGAGTTTAATACTAGGGTTTTACTCTCTATATAAGTGATGTAATCCCCCACATTACTTACGCTTTGTTATATACATTTTATTCGGAAATAATATTGATTGATTATTCTTAAATTTCGTATAATTTTTGTGTTTTTCTTGCTTTCAATTGTTGTCCTACATCATGTTATCAATTAGTTTATTTTTGTTTAGTGTAGAGATAAATAGTATATTTATATACAGTATATGGTTAATTTATATGTGGAGCTAGTTAATCATTATACAAGTAGTTTATTTATAGGAAACCCTAATTGTGTATGGCTCATAGTCAATTCGTTTATTGCAAGAGACTTTATATTCCCTATATAAATATTGTAATCCTCCCTATATAAATATTGTAATCCTCACATCTATACTTATATATCTATACTATTATATCATCGACGAAATATTGAATGTTTTAGTTTTGTTTTCGTGCATTTCATTTAATAATAAAATAATTATTACCAACAACCAACCAATTATCTTTTTCATTTAATATCTTAATTCCCTTTTTCAACTACCACACGTTACCTTTTTTTTCTTTTACCAACTAAAACAGCTCTTTTTCCAAAAATATAACGTGTCAATCTATTTAATAAAATATAATAATACTATAATTACTAATGACTAACCAATTATCTTTTTGAGCTAAAACACATTACCTTTTCTAATTTTTTACCTAAAGCATCTCCTTTTACAAAAATATGACTGGCAACTAAAACATCTTCTTTTTCAAAAATATCACAATCAACTAAAATATCTCTATTTTTCAAAAATATCATAGACAAATTTATTTCAAAAAAAGTAGAATAATGATTACACTATAATTGTTAATAACTAATCAATTACCTTTTCAGCTTAAACACTAAGCAATTACCTTTTTAGCTAAAACACTAACCAACCGATTATCCTTTTTAACTAAAGCGCGCTATTAAAATATCCCCTTTTCCAAAAATATGACGGCCAACTAAAATATCTTTTTTCCCAAAAATATCATAGCCAACTAAAACATCTGTTTTTTTCCAAAAATATCACAGGAAAATCTATTTCAAAAAAAAGGAGTATAATAATAATATTATAATTATTAATAACTAACTAATTACATTTTCGGCTAAAACACTAACCAACCAATTATCCTTTTCAAATAAAGCGCACTATTAATTTAGATAAAATTTTCAGTGCAAATTAAATTTTAAAAAAATCATACAATATTAAAGGCAATCCGTGCATTTCACAGGTTTTAGGCTAGTACTATTATATTAAGACCAAACATCAAAAATTTTGGTTCTCGATTTTAGGTCCTTCATCTAATTAATAAATAATATAAATAATAGTACTCCCTCTGTCCCACTTTTTTTGTCACCAATCACATTTCCACCTTTTATTCAATCATATTAAACAAACTAATAGTTACCAAATAAGTGTATTATTTTTCAAAAAAATTACCGTAATTAGCACTTAAATTACCATATTAACTGAATATGGACAAGAGTTTTGGGACAGACAGAATAGGAAATGTGGCCAAAACGAATGGGACTGAGGGAGTAATTAATTGATTCCCTTTTCTAATTAAAAAACATTACCTTTTAATAACCTAATTGTCTGTTTTAAATAAAACATGTTACCTTTAAATTAAAACATATATAAACACGCCTAAAAATATTAATTATACGATATCTTTCAATAATTAATATTGCCTTTTATAATTAAAATGTGTTACCTTTTAATTAAATCATATTACGTTTTTATAAACTTTCAATGTTTAAGCTTTAATATAATAATATAGATATAAAACTCATTAATGCACCCACAAAAATACAATACACTATATATTTCCATCATTAATAAAACTAGCATTGCCCGTGCGAGGCACAGGCCTGTTTTCTAGCAATGTTTTGGAATGCGAATTATATAATTCCTAAAATTTCAGCTCATATATTTTGTTAAGAAATAAAGAGTATAGTCGCTAATAATTTAATTTAATTAAAATGTACATAAAATACTTGGAAGCAGTTTATGCTCATTGATTGTTTAAACTGTTGAGTGATGATATATCGTATCATGTTTGTTCTTTCTTTTTTCTAGGCTTTAACGGTTCTAGAGAGAGAAAATATTTTGGTTGTATCTGATCCCCGAGTTAAATATGTTGATGTTTATTATAATTTTTGGAGGTGGTTTAAGGTAATTGAAACTTGTTTCATATGAAATTTAAAATGTCTCGGTCCAACTTTAGTGTTCTCGTGTCAAATTATCAGTATAATGTTGTCAAATTCATTGCGGCGGCGTTTAGTTGGCAAATATAAGTATATCTACTGTTTGTAATGTTGGGTTTCAACCCAATGGGTTGTATGGGCTTTGTGATACGAGACATAATTAAATTGTATGGATAGACAATTATTATCATAATTGGATTGGATAATAATTGTATGTAGACAATTATTATATATGGTATGTCTTGGTCACAAAGTTTGAAGATTGGACATCAAGAATGGAAGGCTTGTATAACAAGTATGGTAAGACTTGTACAACAAGTATGGTAAGTCTTGGTGGCTAAGTTTGGGATGTCTATATATACATAGTCATATTGTTTGATAGGAATAACGAATACTTAAGATGTAGCCTTAGGTATTGTTTGGGAGATGCTTGAGCATTGTTTGGCTCGAGTATCGGGTTTGGAACACCATTCAGGTGTTATTGTTTGATTGTATGCTTGAGCATTGTTTCGCTTGAGTATTGGGTTTGGGACACAGTTGAGGTGTTATGTATTGATGTATTATTGATAATTGTTATTGATTAATAATACAAGTTGGGACGTGGGTTTTCACGTCATATATTGTGTGTGTATGTACTCTACATTGGTTGTTGTGAATCTCGTATGTGTGTGTATCCTCCTAACAAGTTTGTAAATGAAATATGTATTTTAGAATACATAATCGTGTGTGGCCGTGTTGGTGTTAAGCACGGTTATTTTCTAGTATAGAGACTTATGTAGGGTTATTTTAATCGTTGTCAAGCTTTGTTCATGAAGCAACACTTTGTTCCCGTCCTTTTATTTATAGTTCAAGTACGATTGCTATAATATATACTTCTTCGACCACTTTAAGATATACCAAATTTCCTCTAAACGAGAGACAACCGAAAATAAGAGCATTCGTTCATCCTTCAATTCAAATTGTTAACAAGATTGGCTATGACAAATGAAAACCATTTCTGAATTCCAAACAAAGTTTGAAAATTCATTAATAAAATAAGAAAGAGTGCAAAGTCCCGGCCTGACCTGTTGATCTGTTAACGTTAAACGAAGAGTTGAGTGTGAATTGGCGAACCAAAGTAATTTTCGGAATCGTCTTCAAAAGATGTGATCTTAGAGCCCGCTTACACTACGTATACTATTAGTGAGAACTTTGCTTTCTGGTTGGGAAGTGTCTTTGTCCTTTTCACTTCTTATTACTCTTTTCGTTTACTTTTCTGAAATTTCTAGTACCAACTAATTCATTCGGTCCGTTACTATTTTAATAATTGTTATTATTTGTGTCCTAAAGACAACACTATTATGTTTTAGTTAAGACATATGAATTATTAATAATTATGTTCTATAAATTATTATTTATTTATTTATTATATCTATATTTATTGAGATATATATGTTATAATAATAAATATCATTGGAATATGATATGCATTATATATCTTTAAGTACGTGACCTAGAAATGAGATTATGATAATAGTATCGATACTCCTAAAGGTCCCTAGTCGAGTATTATTATTAAGGGACAATAATAATGCACACAGACTAGTATGTTTTTTGAGTGATGATCACATCTCATTGATCATAAGTATAGTGATACTAAAGTTAAAAAACATATGCACATGTAAATGTGCATGGTGCTGGATTGACCCGCCGTGAGATTCTACATTTTAAAAGTGTCATAAGTAATTCTCACAGTGATAATGATGTAATGACCCTTAGACCTGAAATTATTATATTTCTAAATGAGAATTAATATATCTTGATTATATTAAAAGCTACCTTTGACTGGGTAATGATAAAAGTGGACATTAGGTATATTATCAACCGTATGAGAAATGTGAATGATTTATCTGGGATTTAACTCTCCCGTATTTTTAGAGTGATATTATTGACCTCTTATTTGAGCTAGACTATGAAATGCATGGTCATGTTCAAATGTTTATTTGATTAAGATAATCTACGCATCAATCAAGAAAATCTGGATTAAATTATGAAGAGTGACATAACAAGCCTCAAGTTTAATCTATAATATACGATTAAAGGGATTATATTACATGAAACATTATTCACGAAAGGCTTACTTGAATCACCGATTTAGTAATTAATACTTGGGTGACAACGATGTATTACTAGATGCAGCTCATTGTTCGATTTTAAATTAGGTTTAAAATTCTTTCCGACGTAATAATAACCTATTTAGTCACACACAAAGAATATTTAAAGTATTATTTAATTTAAATTTGAATTTAAATTAAATTAAAGTAATTTAAATTATTTATAAAATTAATTAAGTATGACGTAATTAATTAGATAAATAATGATATTCAAATTATAATAATATTAATTATGTAATTGAGTTGTTAAATAATTAAGTGAGACTTAATTATAATACACATTGGAATTTCGAATTAATAATAATTCATAATTAGTTAAGAGTTATAATTCATTTTTCTACTCTTTATATCTCTTGTGGCTTATTTTTAAGATTATGACTTTTTATTAACAAAAACCCTAGCCACCAAGAGAAAAAGAGATAGAAGCAAGAAGAAAACGATTTTTGTGCTAGTACATATCTAATCCTTGATATCGAGCATCCGTGTGGATACTGATAGAGAGTAGATCGCAAGGAGCGAAATATGTTGGTGTTCGTGACAAGCAAAAACCTCTTATAGTCTTTCACATAAATTTTTAAAACTTTAAGGTAAGAATTACTACGAGTTAAATATCTACTTTTTACATGGATATTATGGAGGGTTTCAATTTTATTCTGGTTTTTTACTTTATTTATATCGTTTCCGTTGCGTTTAGATGCTCGAAATCCTTCAATAATAAAAAAAAATTCCTAACCAAAATTATTTAAGTTCGAGTAAATTTTCAGAAATGTTAAATTAATAATGCTTTTATATTTTAATGAAAGAAATAACAGGATAATTTTCGTGATTAATATTTTTAATTACAATAAAATATATCAAATCATATATTTTAGTGTATATATAAGTTTTATTCATATATTATAAATTTAAATATAAAAGTAATTTTAAACATATTCAAGTATCATATGATAATTTTTTATTACAAATAGTATGATTTAAGTTTTAATAACATAAAATAGTTGCATATCAAATGGGTTAATTATCATATGGGTCACTTAGTACGTTCTAATATATCGAATGAGTCACTACGAAATTTTTGATCTCAATTAAATCACTTGAGTAAAAATATGTATCATGCCTTTAAATTTTTTGAAAGTCAACACTAAAGTAAATGTTTTCCGTTAAGATTGTTGACGTGTTATCTACGTTGACGTGTCATAGTCCTTGACCAGCTGTATCGGTGGATATAGTCATTAAAATAAATGTTTTTGGGGTATGAAGAACCCTGAAAATCCAAATAAAAATCAAATATATATGCGGGTATAGTAAAAAAGGGACTCAAATAAGGCACAATTATTCATCAGAATGCCACTTCATCTTTCTTAGTCAATGCTTTCTAAATTATTTAACTGAATGAAACGTGTTATCTAATTGAGTGACTTAATTGATACCAAAAATTTTGCAGTGACTCATTTGATATATTAGAACGTACTAAGTGACCCATATGATAATTAACCCCATATCAAATTAAACAGTTGTAAAATTGTGTGGAGTTCAATATTTAATTCACAAACTTTTAAATATATATTCATATACTATATTATAATAGACGAAACATTGAAAGTTTGGTGGTTAGTCGGTCGGTACGGTACTTACTAAAATTACTTAATTGCCCTCATTTGATTATTCATGTTATTTTTACGTAATTGCCCTTAATTATTCATGTAATTACATTTTTCAACTAAAACATGTTATTTTTATTTTTTCTAATAACTAATCAATTAACTTTTTCAACTAAAACACATTACCTTTTCTATTTTAAATACCAAATTTGCTACTTTTTCGAAATAAACACGGGTAATTCTATTTAATTGATTTTTAAAAAAATTAAAAAATATGTAATATTAGAAAAAATCCGTGCATCGCACGATTAAAAGTTTGGTAGTCGGTCGGTCTGTATGGTACCTGCTGAAATTACTTAATTACCCTTACTTAATTAGACCTATTATTTTTACTTAAACTACCCTTACTTAATTATTTTTATGACCTATTTATTTTAAAGTTATATTAGTCCTAATTAGTATATAAACCAATTGTGTTTTTCAACTTTACCTTTTTCGTTTTTGCCAACTAAAACACCTTCTTTTCCAAAAATATCACGAGCAATTCTATTTAATAAAATAAAATATTACAATTACTATTCCTATTTTAATTATAATTAGTATATAAACCAATTACTTTTTTCAACCAAAACACGTTACCTTTTTTATTTTCCCAATTAAAACACCTCATTTTCCAAATATATCATACGCAATTTTTTTTAATAAATAAAAACCAAGTTACCATTTAAATTAAAACCTATTACCTTTAATAAATACACCAATAAATATCCATTATAATGTATTTTTCAATTATTAATACACATCTAGAAATACTATACACCTAAAAATACCAATTATACTATATCTTACAATCATAATATTGTCTCTTTTAAATAAAACATGTTATCTTTTAAATTTAACATGTTATATGTTAAATTACTGCTATATTGTTTATTGACTTGGCCTTATAAAGGTCTAACACATTAATTCATGCAGATGTAGGATGCGTTACAATCTCTCCATTTCATTCGAATGACGTTCTCATGGAACCAACAGACAAACTTTCTAAATTCGATAGCTAGAAAATGCACTTCAGCTTGATTGAGCTCTAATAGCATTTGTGAAAAACTATTAGATTTTGTGTATTTTTCAAAATTTGACTTGATCCCGATATTAAGTTCGATATAAGCCTAAATATATTAGTTCAAATTAAAAATCTAATAGTGTTAAGAATTGTTGGTACACTTAATACTATTCATTTATCTTATAATTGTCGACTTCTTTGACTTTTTACGGTTAATATCAATGACTAAAATTTAACATTTTATTTCTTTAAAATTTAACTAAATATACTTTCTGAAAATATAATTACTATTTGAATGTACATGTATTATAAACTTTATTTATTTTCGTATAACTATAATATCATCGATTTTAATGTGACGATTACTTAAAAAAAAATTATGTTAAGCTCCAAATATAAAATACAGGTCGTAAACAAACAAGTTTTTAACATAAAAACAAAAAGAGGAAATGTTCTTGCAAGTACCATAAGATACAAAATGTTCAACATTAAAATATTAAAGACATAAATTAAAGACTTGATCTTGCTTGCTCCATTTAAAATATAATATATTATGAAAATTAGATTCTTTAAAACTTATTTATTTCGTGTACTTTCGTTCCGTGTCGTGTACCTATATCGGAAAACCGAACCTCATACTAATTATATTCGTATTTTCCTAGTTTTGTGTACTTTAGTATTTGTATACCAAATTTTCGCACCCAAACACTAATTATCCGTGTCGTTTCGTTCCATGTTCATAATATTGATCAGTATTATTATCTTAATATTAACTCTATATTGCTTAGAAATATATATTATAGGTAACTAAATAAATAGATATGAAAAGAAAAATATGATTAAGAATGTTATTCTATGACTTGTATTAATAAAGAAAATATCAAATTTTACACTTAAGCGACACACACATATTAAGTGCATGGTTAAAAACACAAATGAAATAGTGACACATTGGTATTATAGTTTGCAAATTGATGGGTGGACTTAGGTTCAATTCTCATTAGAAACAATTTTTTTAAAACACATAATAAATATAGGGGCAAATTTGTTATTTCACGTGAATTAATTGTCTCACTAATTTTATACTCAGTGGGCGATGTATAAAAAAACTCGTATATATATATATATATATATATATATATATATATATATATATA
>PHNY01100003.1:4005-17138 GCA_003724115.2 Anethum foeniculum
GCTACAGTCAGCCATGAAGCCCAGTTTCTTGGATTCTGGAAAGTCATGCTTCTAAAGAACTGTTCAAGACACTGGTTAACCCTTTCAATGCTTCCATCATATTGGGGATGATAAAAAGAACTCATATTCAGCCTTGTTCCTGAGATTTTTAAATAGAGTTTACCAGAACTTACTAAGGAACAAGCTGTCCCTATAACTGAGAATGGATTCTGGGAGCCCATGAAGTGTGTATATGTTCTCAACAAATATGCGAGCTAATCTTTTTGCAGTACTTGGATGTGACAGAGCCATGAAATGGCTGTATCTACTGAATATATATTTGATTACCCAGATTACTTCAAACCCATTAGATTTTGGCAAACCTGTAATGAAGTCCATGGCTATGTCTATCTATGGTTCATGAGGTAGTTTTAATGGTTATAATAGACTAGGGCTCTTCACATTTTCCCCCTTCATTTGCTGGCACACATTGCATTCTCTCACCCACCTGCCAATATCTTGCCTTATGGTAGTCTAGTGAAAGTATTCACTGATTCTTTTAAATGTGGCTTTGTTGCCTGAATACTCCCCCTGGACCTTTACAGTGAAGCTCCTCAAACACATGTTTCCTTAAGTCTCCATTTCCACCAAGGACCATTTGCCTTTAAATTGTAATAGTCCTTTATGCAAATAGTATTCTCGTGGACCAGTTTGTTTCATAGAAGCTGCAGTTATGAGCTCCTTGATTTCTTGATCTTCACTATAGCTTTCCACAATTTGCTCCATCCACATAGGAACTGCAGTTGACAATTGAGCACAGAACCCTTCCTGTTCAGCCTTGGTTTTGTTGTGTACTTTTATTTGCTCACCCTTCCAATCAAACTGTAAGGTTTGTTCCTCTTAGTTGCATTTCATCTTCCCAAGCTGTGACAGCCATTCAACCCCCAAAATCAGATCCCTTAGATCAACCAACCAGACCTTAGTATTGAGCTCTTGTCCTTTCCATGACCATTTGAAATCATTACAAATGGTGTTTCTGGTGATCTGAGCTCCATTATCCAGGTTGATGGTTACGGGAGGCTGTTCTTACAACTCCAAACCTAAGGTCAGCCCTAACTTTAGTTGTAGCAAGATGTGAGTACTTCCACAATCAATGAGGATTTTTATATTCTGATCATAAGCACTTCCTTCAACAGCCAAAGGTGAAGCCTTTGGTGGTTTTGTCAGCCCTAAGGCTGTCAATATAATGCCTTGTTCCTACCAATCATCTTTGTCCTTCCCAGGCACTTCATCATACTGTGGCTCTCTTTCATAATTAACCACCGGTTCATCTTCTCCTATCATTGAGAAATTCTGGGTTTCTTACACTCATGCCCTATCACAAACTTCTCATCATAATAAAAACAAAGCCCTTTTTGCCTCCTTCTATTTGAGTGTAAATGAAGGGTCTGGGCTTGGTTTGTATAGTTTCACCAGTCTTTGTACAACTGAGCATGAATACCTTACGATTGGTGGTTTTAGTTGGCACACTAGAGTTATTGACACGAAAATTGGGGAAATAGTTAGACTTTCCTTGGTTTCTCAATCCTTAAGTTCTTCTTACCACCAACACTGGTAGTCTGTTCATAAAACCTTGCTAGCCTCAATGGCTGCCCCAAGCTAGTGGGCTCTAAAAGTTTGATCATGCTCCTTATTTCAGGATTTAGTCCTCTAATAAAAGTTTTCAAGGAAATACTCATTGGCGAGGCATGGGATCTTCATCAACAATTGTCCCCTGATCTTTTCAAATTCATCATAGTAGGCTTCAGCATTAGTCAATTGCTGCAGTCTTTTGAATCTGTCAAAAACCATCACTATGTCAATTTCTACGAACCTAGAAATGAAGGCCTGCGACAACTTCTTCCAAGTAACTCCTTCTCGCCCTATCATAAAGGACTTGTACCAGGACCTAGGACCCAGTTAGGTGCATTATAGCTATGGCTGGTCTCCTTATGTCATTCATTTCATAGATTGAGAAGTATTTTTCATAATCCCTCATCCATTCAAGGGTGTCACCGCCCTCCTTGTACACTGGAAAACTCAATTTCAGGTGCTTCAAGCTCTGCATCTCATCCTTACTTCTTACCTTCATCACCACCTTTCTTAAATCCCTCTACCATAGTATTCTTCTTTTGCTCCACCCTTTATCTCTCACTGGCAGCATGTGAGGGATCTCTGAAAACTCCCTTATGCTGACTTCCTGGATGAAAATCCTCATCTACATCCTTAACATTCTCTTCCACAAAATCAGTCCACTCTTTAGTCTTTAGTGGATAGGATATCCATTCATGAGATCAACATCTCTAAAGTTTGCTGCAACCTATTAATCTTCTCATCTGTACCAACTTTATGACCTATAATGTCCTTTGCATCATCCTCAAGGCCCTAAACTGTGAGGTCTCATCCTGATTAGTGCTATCCTTCATTATGACTATACTACCTTCTCAATACCCAACAAAACTCAACAAAAATCACCCCAACAAGTCAACCAAACCCCAATAACACAACAACTCACTACTAGTACTTGTAAACAACACAATTAGCCTACTACCTTTGCAAATACTCAATATAACCACTGGAATCACTAAATACTTCTTAAACAAGAGAGTAACAGTAAAACATCCAATAATCAACAAATCCACACTAAGAGTTTGTAGATCGAGCTTACCCAGTACTTTTATCAAACACCTGGTGAACAACTCTGAATCTCTGCAACCCCAGCTGCGAACTCAACACTTCTAACACCGCTCGATGCATTTTCACTTACACAGCAAGATTGAAGCTATGGCTGATCGAATTTATCAGCTTTGATACCAAATTTGTCAAGAACAGTAGTCTCATAATGTATGTTTGAGTCTATTTTTGGTATTTTCCGAATGTAAGTGCAACAAAACAGTAAATTATAACTAGATAATGAAGATAGAGATTAAGATAAGCAAGAGAATAGAGAATTAAGAGGGAGAAAGGAGATCAAAGACAGAGAAGATGGAGAAATAGAAGAGAGAGAGAGAGAGAGAGAGAGAGAGAACTTGGGGAGGAAGATAGAATAGTGAGAGAAAGATTAAAGAGAAAGTAAAGAAGAGAGAGAAGTTGGTAGAATGAATTCCATTTTCATATAATGCACAATAATAAAGTACAACTATTGCAACTATATATAGTACTACTATTTTACTACTTCACCAAACGTCCCAAAATATCCCTCCGTTTACAATACTGGAAGTACTACTATTACATCATTTCTTTAGTTACTACTATGGTCTTGAGCTCTCATAATCTTTCACTATTGGAATAGAAATGATAATATCCCAAATATGCAAATTTAAGTTGTGTTTTCGCCGACTCTATGCGGAGATAGGCATTATCCTTTTTTTTAAAACTTTTTTCCTAACCTTGTCCTGCATCAAGTAGCATCAAGAGCCACTTTGCTCCACCCAAACCCCATAATCACCACAATAATCCAACAACCAGTGATCACCATCAGCCGTCAGCAATTAATAATAGCCATTAGCAAATGCCTTTCACCACTTCGGATAGATAGTTTTAAGGCTTTCAAAATCCTAAAAATATTCACAACCACCCCATACTCCCTGATTTTCTTGCAAAAACTATGTCATCACAATAAACACCCAAAGCAATTGATTAGGAGATATCTTGTGCTAAGATACATCATTAAGCTATATAAAATATAATTTCGTTGCTTCATCCATCTAGCTCTTATTATAGGCTATCACATGAAAATTTGAAAATACTATGATGATTTAATTGGACATCTCGTGTACGAGCGTGAAAAATCATTATTAGAGCAGCTATTGAAGTTATCAAAGGACATGAGTGCTACATTGAAAAAATGCAGCAAACTTGTGATTCTATTGTTTTCGAGGCATTACCAAAAAGCACGATTTTGGAGTTATATTCAGAGATTATGGAAGTCATGTAGAATCTTGAACCTGAACCACAAACGGAACCAGATGACCAGCAAATAGAGCACGATAAGTATTTTGAAACTAAGCAGCAAATGGAGTATAAAGAGTTTTTTTTAAAAAGAAATTCAAGATAAGTGGTTTTGGTTGAGCTTATAGATTTTGTTATTCCAAAATGTTTTTTTTTTTTGAAGTCAAACATGATGATATATCTGTTAGAATATTAATATAAGATCCTGAAAAGGGTCATTCTCTAACACCTTGAGGTTTTAGAGTAACTGGTTCCTTGACATGGTATCAGAGCTCAGGCTGCGGGAGGACTCAGGTTCGATTCCCCGCCACCCCCAAAATTCTCATAATTAATTATGGACACGAAAGGCAAAAGTTATACCCCAAAGAAAGGCGCCCGTGATCCACTCTTTGACCCAAAAATGGGCTCTCGAGTGAGGGGGAGTGTTAGAATATTAATATAAGATCCTGAAAAGGGTCATTCTCTAACACCTTGAGGTTTTAGAGTAACTGGTTCCTTGGCAATATCTCCATGTCTTCCATGAATTCATGTCCAATTCATATAAAGTCCCGCTCAAGGATTGTGTATTCTTCTTCATTATAAAACTTGTGGATGATTTTTTTTAAAGGAAAGGATAATGATGTGAAACAAGGAATTAACAAATTAAATTGTGTATAATTTATGTTATTATTTAGGAATAAAACTAAAAATAATTGATCGGGCATCTTAGTTATATTGAGTAAGTTATTACAAGATTCTGGTAGAATAACAAATGGATTTGTTTCCTTTAATTAATTATGGTAGGATATATGATAAGTATTTAGTTTTAAGAAATCACCTGCTTCCAAGTAATTGTTTATCTATTTAAGCTCTTGTAATCTTCCAATATTGGAATATATATGATTATATATGAATTAAATCTGCAAATTAATTGTGTTAATTTTCTAAGAAGATAGGGCATTATCCTCTTGTTTAACCATTTTCCTAACTTTGTCCCACATCAATATGCTTCTTAATACTAATCGATTGCTATAATAAATAAAGAAACAACCCCTTAATCTAACTACTACTATAAACCAATTATCTAGCCATAGCTAAACATCACTAACAACCAAAAATGAATATAAATTTATCCTAAATTCCTTGTTTCACATCACAGACTTTATAGACTGTAACACCCCAGTCCCACATCGAAAACAAATCATGATCTTCTGTGGGCCGAGGAAAAAGACTCGAGATGTGACCCGGGTTGTCATATAGATGGATCGCACCAATGGTACCGATAAAATTATCCATCCATCAATAAATAATTAATAATACATATGTACCCATATGTACCCTACACATGGTAGTAAAATTGCTTGATTGACCTTGCGCTTGTAAATATGTATACTGTATAGTGAATCTTCCACGAGACTTCAACATATCTACCTATACTAACAAAAGAAGATAAACAAAATTACTAGATTGATCTTGCATTCATAAATATGTATAATGAGTCTTCCATGAGACTTCAACATATCTACCTCTTCATACTACCAATAAACGGAAGGAGAGGAGAGGAGAGAGATAGAGAGAGAGATACATTTCCAAGAGAGATGCAACTGATTAACAGTTTCCGAGTAATAAGATCAGATGATCATACTACCCGGGCTTGGCTTTTGTTTGCAAAAAGGTAGCTAGCTCAGATAAATTACAAAGGAAGTGGTCCATACTTGTATATATATGGAACAAATCAAATCCACATTACTAAAAGGAGAATTTTAACTGTTATTCCTTCATCACTTAAAACAATTCTCTTTCAGAAACATAGATTCGAAGTGTCATGACTGAACCATAGGTATCATGTTTTAGCTATAAGCATCACAACAGTTTTGGTTTCTTTGAAAATTATTGTTATACCGACTATTATCAATTTATTTGTCAGTATCCCGGACCAGTTTGTTCGACCTAGAACGCGGATCGATTCGCGTCCCGTTCGCCACATCCGGCGACCCACAGCGACATGAGTTTTTAAGAAGAAAAAACCAAGAAGAACAAAGAAAAAATCAAGAAGAATGAAGAAGGGAAGAAAATCATACTTGAATCATGATAGGGAGGAAGGAAAGAGTGAGATACAGATGTAAAGATACAAGAAAGAGATAAAAGGAAGAAGACGATACCTTGGTTTTCATTAAAGTAAAACAGCTGTATATATGTATGTGTGTATGTATATTGTCATTGAAGTTCCCGATGTAGTTTACTGTATCCATGTTATTTGTGTGTGTATATTTTTTATATATATTTTTATTTAAGTCCATATCTTTTGACCATAGTAAGTCAATAGCTCTTTCACCATACCAACACAGCGGTAAAAGTTATGTTTAAAATTGTCAGTAATAAACTTAATTTAGGAGCCTTTTAATTTTTACACTAAAAGTTTTACCAATTAAGTAATTTTAAAATTTGTTTTTTGTTGTCCATCAAAAGTATAAAAAATTAATTAATATCAAAATATTAATTATAAAATTATATAATATAAAGGTTTATCGTATCCGTACGTTCCTTCGTACCCCCCGTTCCTTCGTACCGAAACGTTCCGCCGTTCCGGATTCACATAATGTAACTTTCCACGTATCCGAATTCGTTTCCCGTTTCGTATCGAATCCAGTCACTTGTAACACTGGTCTGTTCTAAGAGATACATCATCTTCAAGTATAGCAACCAAAAATGAAATCTGATAACAGGAAAATGCATTTAGTTCTGTTACGCACTCGGTGAACGACTGAGTGCAACTGATACTCCATATGAATTTAACACTTATCAACTCTATACAATCGGGTGTATGAGAAAAACTTAGTTTAACCTAGGTAAACCAGAATTTTGAAGCTCAAAATTCTCATTCTTGGTAACTTAGCGTATGGTCCAGCACAATTGTGACATTTACTATACCCAACACAAAAAAATAAAATTGGAAAGCTTATCGCAAGTGGCTAGAACAATTATAATTAGTGACTCTATTCCAGTATGTTAAGATTCCCTTAGTTCCTGTCGCTAAGCCTTATACAACACTAAAAAAAATAACCTAAAGTAGAATAATTGACGCCTTCATGAATATGAACATTTTAGATATGCTGTACAAGTCATCTTATTACTGGCATTACCTTGCTCAAAGGGGCACTTGGAAGGATCCTCATTAAAATACAGTGCCAATGCATCAGCATTCTTACCCTGTTCAGAAACAAAATTTCAGAAGCTAACACCATGATGTTATCAATTTGTTTTATTAGGAGCCAACAAAACACAGAATATTACCGCCACAGCATACAAATTCTGTACAGCTACGACCTCTGCTTCAGCGCTACCAATAAACTCTCTGAGTGTCTAGATGACAAAAGGTTGCTAATATTAGGGCAGTGTATAAAACAGCTGTAATTTGCAGCACATTTTTAGGGTGCATATCATACAAATTTATGATTAGTTTAACATTAGGGACAATGTTTCTACTTCTGCATACTTTATTCAACAAAAGAGTTCGAATCATCAAGAGTCTAAAGCTTTTTTACTTTTACAAGTAGGAGTATGAAGTCTTAAACATATAACGCTGTGTCTGTAACGGTTTATAATCATAATCAGGAATTTAAAACTTATTTTATTTAGAGTTTGATCCCGATGACAAAGTTTGTTTAGGTTATATTAAGCGGGTAGGACTTCGTAATTGAGCATATTAATTTTTATTTTTTTTTTGAAAAAATTGACTATCGAGTTTATGATTATTCACGTGAGAATTACATCCTAATCAGAAAGCCAGTAGGTTTGGCAGCTCGAAATTTATATTTTATATATAGAGGAGTGAAGGATAGGCTCAGCCTTCACCAAGTGAATCTAGAGTCTGAACTAGTTTATATCTCTGATTATCATAGTAACAACACATTTATCGGTAAAGGCTCTGTCTTCGCCGAGAGTGTGTATATGGATGATTTGGAATTTGGGAATCATGGTCCCCTCTAAAGTACTGTAACCCAGTTCTATGTAGAATACTGTATATAAATTGCAAGTATCGAACATTAACGTAAACAACATGAGATTAATAATTTTTATTCACTACTTCAATAAGATAACCATGTAACTGGAAAGGAACCATCTCCTTCACAATCTGCCTTGATAGAAGTTGGCATTGGCTGTTATATATATAAATGGAATCAAAAGAATTTCCCTTTTATATAACCCCAAGACCCATCCCTAAACCGAGATCGGTACCATGTTAAGTAACCAACTCATCTAAAACCTCAAGGTGTTAGAAGAAGGCCTTAAACGGATCATATATTACTCAACAGTGAGATGTCAATAACGTGCTGGAATTGTCTGGAATGCTTACATTATCCTATAAGATTCTATTTTGTAGCTAAAATTTGAGGCACTAAATCGAACTAAGAGTTGTTTCAAAGGGTATATACTGAGGATAATTATCTTTACCTATCCTTATCTAATTCTTCCCACATCAAGTGATTTATATATAGGGAAGTTTTTCTTATATCCGTGAGAATATCTAGTAAGTTAGCCTCGCCACCCTCTGAAATTTTTTTAGGTAACAAGTTGTAGCGACAACTTACTTTATACTTTGGTATCCATGTAGCTATCTGAAACTGATGCCGACCTTGTCACTTTAAAGAGTAAGATTTTTTTATAATTCTCTTGGTTTGAGCTCCGGGCCTTTTTCTATGAGTATGTGTAGCACCCTATCATTTACTCCAGTTTCCTTAACACTTTTGGTTTCTATTTATTTCATTTGTACCTTTAGCATCTTTTCTGGCAAAAGCGACCAGAAACATGAACATGGTTATCATCAATAAAATGTGGAACTGTCTAAAATCAGAAAAAAAATATTACTTTTAACAACTTAAAGTTTGTCAAGTACATTGTACTTTTGACACCGCCTATGTTTAAAATACTGCACTATAAAACACCCTTCTCGTGCTCTTCACGTCGAGTCGTCAAAAATTCTGATTATTTTTAACGATACTACCCCTCATTCTATGATAAATATTTTAAACATGTGATGCAAGATTTTTAATCATTTCAGTTGCGAGAAGGTGTTTGAAACTACAGAATAATATAAAAAGTTATGGGTACATAAGTAGGTTAAGGGTGATACAGGTACACACTAAACATTATAAGGTAAAATCTCGTAAATTGTTACTTTTTTGAATGAAAATATTGAGTTGTGTACTTGTGTGACCACCTTTGAGGAAGGGGTGCAATTAGTTTTATGTTTTTTCTTTCAAATTGGAAGACAGCAGCATTCAAGAATTTGGAATTGTGTCCTCAGTTATATGAATAACAAAGATATAGTAGAATGACAAACTTAAAACAGATGTCCGGATACCTTTAAGAAATTTTTTGATACAGGACCATCATTTTTGCATGCACCCAGTTCCTGCCTTACTTGATCCAGTCCCTTGTTAATTGATTTCATTTCTTCTGCTAGGAACTTGAGTTGTATCTGCAAGAAAGACTACTTAGAAGACATGTATATTTACAATGCTTACTGTTAGCGGTCAGCAGATGTATTTAGACCTTTGATGCAGCTTCTAGACTACCAAGATCCTCATGGACGTCCAGAAGATGCGGCAACTTTTCCGCGAGAACCTGAAACTTAAATGTATAAATATCAGTAAATTTGAATCGCAGTAAATATCAGAAGTATAAACAGACAAAGTAATTACTTAATATAATGTGTTGGCAGATCCTCTATATATGACAGTATCAATAAACACAAGAATTACTCAAAAACTATAATCACGCAAATATATATGTGTGTGTATATACATATATATATATATATATATATATAGATATAGATATAGAAGTGAGTAATCTTTATTTATATAGATGTTTTGTGCAGCGCTAATTCATTATAACTCCAGATTATGTATCAAATGTTTTAAAAGGATCTACCAAGAATGACAATGCAAAGAAGCTCAATTACATCTTAAATAAGTCACATCTCAAGAGCACGATTGGATAGCCCAAGTGGTTAAGGACTTATCCTCTGTTGTCCCAGGTTCTGGGTTCGACTCTGGCTCACCGCGAGAATTTCTTAGAACAGATATTCAATTGTAAGGCTATAAGCCATATTAGTCAAAAAAAAAAGTCATATCTCAAATAGAAAAAATTCAGCACTGCAGAAAATTTCTCAAAAACAAGAAATCGTGCGAGACTATTATCACTTCGAGCAGAACTGGAATATGGAGATAATTTGGAGCATATCAAAAAGGTAAAAAAGGTTTGGTAATGGAAGCCTAGAGATATAATCAGACATGCAGACACAAGAAATTACTGTCACCCAATTGCAAAGGGGTGAATATAAACTGACGTGTAATAGCAAGGTAATGCAGCAACAAATTGATATGTGAAGTAATCATAATGTTCCATATTTTGATATTGATGCTTCCATAAACAACAGCAGGATGTATGTATTTAAATCCCTTAAAAAATATATTCCAATCTTAAATCAAGATTTAAGTGAGTGATAAGTGAACAGCTGCAGAGCAGATAAGATGTTCACCGCAAAAGTATTACTAGTTGAATTACAAGAAGACAAGAATGAATTTTTCATACCTTGCAAAGATAATGCATTAATGTCATCTTGTTGTTCGTAGCACGCGTATCGGTGAGTTTTAGAAGACTGTCCAACTTGAATCCAACTGCAGAACCTATGCAATTTGAGACATAATGAATACATTATTAGTCCTAGTAAGGCCAAAACCAATTGCCTTCATACATCAACCACTTGTGAAGATAATATATATATACACACACACACACATATATATTTTATATTTTTATTTATATATCAAAAAATTATAAGTAATAACTAAAATGTATACAGCTCTTATGTGAATTTGCTAGTAGTTGTATCACACACTTTAAAAGTGACTATTTTCCTTGTCGATTGTGAAAGTTAATTTACCAGAGGCGTGATGATCTTCCGCAATTTCAAGCACCCTGGTTAGTTTTTACTTTATTATTGTTATTTATTCAAATTGTCAAGTCATGTAATTATCCTGGGAAAAAAATTCCATTTTTTCAGAGCTAAGCAACTCAATCAAAGTTTTGAATATGCATTTCCAAACTATTTGTAATACGAAATCTTAAAAAATGAACATAATACAGATTCCTTACATTTTATTTTCTTTTTAAAAATGAACATTAATAATTTTTTAGACAAGTATTAGAAAGAGTAGCCTATCAAAAGTTCCATCTTACTCTAAAGACTAATGCAAACTGCTGTAACGTATTAGGAATATCCAAATCTTAACATGTTTTCATGCCCTAATTTTGATACTTACGGTCGTAATATTAAGATCAACTGTGGTAATGGACTAAGGGGCTGTTTGATAATACTTAATAGGCTCTTAACCACCATAATACTTATTCGGTCAGAGGTTTATAATTTTTAACTCATTATCAAACGCACTGGATCAAACCAAAACAGACTTTTTGGATAAGCATTGATACCCTCGCTTATTCGGTAAGTGAGTAGGAATAGGGTTTTTTTATATCTACCCTCAACCCCAACACGTTATTTCATTCTTTTTCATTTTCTTTGTTTGTGCGGCTGTTGCTCTGCTCAATCCAGGTATACACACTCTCAATCAAAACAGTCAATTAATTATTTTTATGTATGAGGCTATATATGCATGAAATAGGATTCTTACAGTATTCCGCACATGCCTAGTCTTGATATGAGATGTTTTCAAAAAAATTTATTGGAGTTTTAGAAGTGACTGCATGGTAAATAGCAAATTACATCAGAGAATTAATTGGGTTAATAATTCTTACGTGATATTCACAGATGTGATCGTAAATAACATAGGTCTTTCAAACAAATTGTAGGTTTGTTTAACCTCATTGATCTTTCTAAAAAGATAATGTTTAATTATATCTTTTATGTTCTTAAGAGCAGCAAACATTCTTTGCTTTTAAGTTTATGTTGATGACTTGGCCCAAGTTATTAGTCATCTAATATGTGTATCATGTACGTGCCGATAATATCTATGTTGAGATGTGCATGCATACAACTATGCAAGTCATTGTATTATAGAACTCAGTTCCTTACAATTACACATTTATGTAATTGATAGACCACAGTCGACTACTCAACAGTGCTGAACTGTTCTTTAGAGCATTCTATTCATGAAGTTTTTTCTCTTGATCCTATGCTTAACTTCTTGTATTTCCAACTTGATAATAGTACTATTAATGTCTATAGAAACAACCTGTGACATCTCCATATATTCCAAGCAAAATACTGACTGAAATACAGAGTACTACTAGTTAATTAGTAGAAATATAGGAATCCATAATTGCGTGTCTAGGAACCTAAGGATAACAACTAATTAAAATTCATGTAACTCTAAATATTGCATTAGGTATGGAGACTCCCACTGAGGCTCAAAAGAAGTCTAGAGTGGTCTGGAAAAATGAAAACATTATCAAAACATTTTTAGAAGCGTGTATTCGAGAAGCAGCTGAAAACGGAAGACAAGGCAGCAATCTTAGGCCACAATCATGGGAGAAAGTGATTAAAACACTAAAAGAAACTCATAACTTCGTTGTTGACCAGAGACAAGCAAAAAATCGTTATGATTATACTAAATACAAGTATCAAGCTTGGTGCAGACTCAAAAATAAGACAGGAAACCTCTATGATGCATCGACTAATATGTTCAACCTATCTGAAGAAGAATGGAAACAAGAAATACAGGTTTTTTCTTTTTCTTTTTCATAGAAATCACTTGTAATTATATCATATCAATTCTAACATAATTTATCCTATAATTTTTAATACAGGCCAATCCAAAGGCTGAGCCCTTAAAGACTTCACCTTTACTTTTTCCAGATCTTTGTACTCAACTATATGATGGATTTACTGCTACCGGCATCAATAGTTGGGGGCCTACGGCTAAAAAGAATAGGGTTAATCAGAGTCAAGAATTTGAGGTTCATGAAGTGGTCGATAGTCCTATTAATGTGGAAGGTCAGGGTTCTTATGAACCTACGGATACTAATTGATAAGTGTGCAATTTATTCTAGTTTTGTCCCTATATTTTGGTTATTTTGTATTGATTTGGATTTTTATTTAATAAATATTCTTGTTTTATTGTAGGTATCAAGGAGTTATAATAAAGGAAGGCTTGGAC